>LGRX02033398.1:0-59446 GCA_001247695.2 Cymbomonas tetramitiformis
ACTGGGCGCAGCTTCCACAGGCTGCAATGGGAGCGGGGCAAGCTCTAGCTAGTCCGCTCAGGCCAATCACTGGGCGCAGCTTCCAGAGGCTGCCGTGGGAGCGGGGCAAGCTCTAGCTAGTCCGCTCAAGCCAATCACTGGGCGCAGCTTCCAGAGGCTGCCGTGGGAGCGGGGCAAGCTCTAGCTAGTCCGCTCAGGCCAATCACTGGGCGCAGCTTCCACAGGCTGCAATGGGAGCGGGGCAAGCTCTAGCTAGTCCGCTCAGGCCAATCACTGGGCGCAGCTTCCAGAGGCTGCAGTGGGAGCGGGGCAAGCTCTAGCAAGTCCGCTCAGGCCAATCACTGGGCGCAGCGTCCACAGGCTGCCGTGGGATTAGGGCAAGCTCTAGCTAGTCTGCTCAGGCCAATTACTGGGTGCAGCTGGCATTGGGAAAGCTGGGTTGTGTTCCTCCGGAGGGGGGACACTTCTTTGGCCACAGCACCCACAAGGGCGCTCTTACGTGTGCCAGCTCAGTGGGCACGGCGCTCGAGAGGTGCTGTTTCTTGGGTGGGTGGTCTCGGCTGTCCTCCGCCATCCACTCCTACATTGACCCGACAGCTGTTTTACACGAGCACACGGAGAAGTACTTCGGTTGGACCACTCCAAGGTGGTGGCAGCAGCAGCCTGGCACAGGGCCGTGTGCCTCGTGATCTCTGTCACATGGCAATGGGATGTGAAGAGCAAACGAAATGGTTAAATTGGAGCCTACGAGATTCCTGTTCTGGTAGATCGATAAGAGTTTCCTGAGCCGTAAGATCAAAAACATCGATTGATTTAGATCTGAAGGCGTTTCACCCAACAGCATATAGGAGTTCCGTCTGGAAAATCCACAGTTCTGTTCTTTGGCCTTCCCGACCCACCCAACCTAGAAGACTCTGAACATTTGCCTTAGAAGCTGTGCATCGGCTTAGAAAATATGTGAAGCTGCAAATCAGCCTAGGAAAACTTCCACAAAGAGATTTTCTCACACACACTAAAAAGCATGTAAGAAGAAAGCTATTTTAATTGAAATGCTATGCAGTGTGCCTGTTGGCAACGAGATGTGAAGAGCAAAAGAAATGAAGATACCTTGCTCCCGCTATTATACGATAAGCTTAAACGTGGCTGCATTGGGATGCTTCCTCACAGCCTCCCGCAGCGCTGTTTTGTCTTCACTTCCCAAGCTATTCCCTACTCAGAGTCACCACCACCAGGCTTACCATCAATGCTGCTTTGGCTTCATCCAATCTCGACCCCTTTATCTCTGCGCAATAAGACTCTCTTATCACTCAAGCAACCCGAACTTCCCCTGCCTACAAACCCTTCGACTTCCTGTACAAAATTCAGATTGAATATACATCCACCTTCAACACACGGGTGATGAATGGGTCACAATCGCTATACACCCTATTCAATGTTACATGACCCCCTAAGTTCACCCTAGACAATTCATCCAAACTCTCCATTTCCGGAGTCTTGGGTGCGTGCGCCAGCATGAAAACAAAGACAAACGAGGTTGGTGTCACGGCCTGGATGCGTGCACATCCACACTCCCTTCTCATTTGGAGTGAGTGCAACGGCCACTGCCTTGGCTCCTTCGGGACCAATATTGTTAACTGCATCACAAGCACTTGGTGTGAGCTCACGTCTTGATTAATGCTCACTGGCATGAAAGAAAAGAGCAGTAGAAGAATGGGGAGAATGGCTTACTGCTTAGATTCAATGTGTTCAAGGACCCGTTGAACACCACGCTCCCCTAATTCAACCCTAATTGAAAAATCACTATTTTACACCTGTCTGCACTGTAAGATGCCATTTACATCACGAAGCCGATGGCGCATCGTCCACGCACACATGCAGAGAGACTCCAAGTGTGAAATGGGAAGGTCGAAGGTTTGTGGATTCTTACCGATCAAAATCAGTGTGTTCAGGGACGTGTTGAACACTCCCTCCGCATTCGGAGTGAGTGCGTCGGCCAGCGCCTTGGCTCCTTCAGGTCCAATGCTGTTGCCTGCGCGACATACACTCGGAATGAGTCTAGCTCTCGATGAATGATGACAATTATCAAGAAATGCACGCAGTAAATTGCAGGGATGTACTTACCCAATAGATTCAGCGTGTTCAGCGACGTGTTGAACACCACGGTCCCCTAATTTGACCCTAAAGGGAACATCTGTGTTTTGCCCGTCCGTGCAGTGCTTGATGCACTTCTTTTCACGAGGACAATGAAATATTGCCAGTATGCAATAGTCTCGATGTGTGAGGACCCCACTTATCGAATGGGGAGGCTAACAATGCGAAGATTCTTACCCCAAAGGTCGAGTGTGTTCAATGACGTGTTGAACACTCCCTCCGCATTCGGAGTGAGTGCAACGGCCAACGCCTTGGCTCCTTCAGGTCCAATATCATTTTCTGCACCACAAGCACTTTGTGTGAGCCCACGTCTTGTACATCCATCACAAATAGTACTAGAAACATGCAGGGACAGGTTAGAAACGACTTACTTCTCAAGTCCAGTGTGTTCAAGGACCCGTTGAACACCACACTCCCCTAATTTGACCCTAAGGGAGAAATCGCTGTTTTGGCCTTCTATGCAGTGCATAATGCAATTCTTGTCATGGGAACAATAAAAGATGGTTGATGCAAAATCGTTTTCATGTGAGAGGATCCAATTTATGGGATGGAGAGGTTAAAAATGTGAAGATTCTTACTGTCAAGGTTGAGTGTGTTCAGCGACGTGTTGAACACTCCCTCCGCATTTGGAGTGAGTGCAACGGCCAGCGCCTTGGCTCCTTCAGGTCCAATATCATTATCTGCACCACAAGCACTTTGTGTGAGCCCACGTCTTGTACATCCATCACAAATAGTACGAGAAACATGCAGGAACAGGTTAGAAACGACTTACTTGTCAAGTCCAGTGTGTGCAAGGACGTGTTGAACACTCCCTCTGCATTCGGAGTGAGTGCAACAACTAGCGCCTTCGCTCCTTGAGGTCCAATGCGGTTATCTGCACCACAAGCACTCACAGTCAACCCAGCTCTTGATGAATTATCACAGATATCAATGGAAACAAACAACACAATGTGCGAAACCACTTACTATATAAAATCAGTGTGTTCAATGACGTGTTGAACACCCCCTCCGCATTCGGAGTGAGTGCGATGGCCAGCGCCTTGGCTCCTTCAATTCCAATATTATTTTCTGCACCACAAGCACTTGGTGTGAGCTCACCTCTTGATTATCCATCACAAATAATACGCTGAAACATGCAGCGACAGGTCAGAAACGACTTACCTTGCAAGTCCAGTGTGTTCAACGACGTGTTGAACACGAGTGCCTCAGCCAAAGCCTTGATTCCACTTGCGTCATATGTTCCACGACCATCACGATCAATACCACAGAGCCGGTTGCCTGCAGTAAGCCCCAGCGTGCCGAAGTTGGGCAAACTTAAAAAATATCATTGCACAAGAGAGCATCACACTGCCGCACCTGCCAAATCAAGCGTGTTCAGCGACGTGTTGAACACTCCCTCTGCATTCGGAGTGAGTGCGTCGGCCAGCGCCTTGGCTCCTTCAGGTCCAATGTCATTCCCTGCACCACAAGCACTTGGTGTAAGCTCACCTCTTGTACATCCACCACAAATTTTACTAGAAGCATGCAGGAACAAGTCAGAAACGACTTACATCTCAAGTTCAGTGTGTTCAAGGACCCGTTGAACACCACGCTCCCCTAATTTAACCCTAAACAAGAAATTCACTAGTGCACCTTTCTATACCCCACAATGCATTTTTTTATCACGAGGCTGGTGACGCATGCCTCCCGCAGAACTGCCAAGAGACTCTAAGTATGAAATGGGAAGGTTGAATGTGTATGGATTCTTACCCTCAAGGTTGAGTGTGTTCAAGGACCCGTTGAACACCACACTCCCCTAATTTAACCCTAATTAGAAAAATCACTGTAAATCACCTATCTGCACTGCAGGATGTAATTTACATCACGAAGCCGATATCACATGGTCCATGCACACATGCCAAGAGACTCCAAGTGTGAAATGGAAAGGTGGAAGGCGCATAGATTCTTACGCCCAAGATCGAGTGTGTTCAAGGACGTGTTGAACACGAGTGCCTCAGCCAAAGCCTTGATTCCACTTGCGTCATACCATTGAACATCTCCAATGGCATTATCTGCACCACAAGCACTTGGTGTGAGCTCACCGCTTGCTTGTTGATCACAAATCTCAGCAGAAACAAGCAGCAAAATTTGGGGGATGGCTCACCGCGTAGATTCAGTGTGTTCAAGGACCCGTTGAACACCACGGTCCCCTAACTTGACCCTAAGGAGAATATCACTGTTTTGACCTTCTATGCCGTGGATAATGCGGTTCTTGTCATGGGAACCACAAAATATGGTCCATGCACAATTGTTTTGATGTAAGAGGATCCAACTTATGGAACAGGGAGGTGGAAATTGTGGAGATTCTTACGTCTAAGGTTGAGTGTGTTCAATGACGTGTTGAACACTCCCTCCTCGTTCGGAGTGAGCGCAACGGCCAACGCTTTAGCTCCTTCATCTCCAATTGCATTCCCTGCAACACACGCACGTGGAGTGAGTCCAGCTCTCAATAAATGATAACAAATGTCAAGAAAAGCACACAACACAATGTATGGAATGCCTTACCATCTAGATCCAGTGAGTTCAACGACGTGTTGAACACTCCCTCCGCATTCGGAGTGAGTGCAACGGCCAACGCCTTGGCTCCTTCAGGTCCAATTTTGTTCCCTGCACCACAAGCACTTGGCGTCAGATCGCTGCTGAGTTATTGATCACAGATATCAAAAGAAACAAGCAGCAATGTGGGGAACGGCCTACCACCAAAATTCAGTGTGTTCAAGGACCCGTTGAACACAAGCGCATCGGGAAAGGGACTTACTGCCTAGATCAAGTGTGCTCAGCGACCCGTTGAACACCACGCTCCCCTAATCTAACCCTAATTAGAAAATCGCTCTTTTCTACCTGTCTACCTGTCCACGCTGCAAGATGCAGTTTACATCACGAGGCCGATGGCAAGTGGTCCACGCACACATGCTAAGCGACTCCAAATGTGAAATGGGAAAGTTGAAGGTGTGTGGATTCTTACGATCAAGATTGAGTGTGTTCAAGGACGTCTGTGAACACACTAGAACGGGGAGGTGAGAATCTACAAACCTTCGGCCCTTGATTTTGCACTTTAAATCTCTGGATATCCATGCGTGGACCATGCCCCATCAGCTTCGGGATGGAAATTGCAGCTTGCAGTGCAGATAGATGCAAAATAGTGGTTTTCGTGTTTAGGGTTAAATTAGGGGAGTGTGGTGTTCAACACGTCCCCCTAATTTAACACGGCCCGTTGAACACCACGCTCCCCTAATTTAACCCTAATTGAAAAAATCACTGTTTTACACCTGTCTGCACTGCAAGATGCCATTTACATCACGAAGTCGATGGTGCATGGCCCACGCACACATACCAAGAGAATCCAAGTGTGAAATGGGAATGCTGAATGTGTGTGGATTCTTACCCTTAAGGTCGAGTGTGTTCAAGGACCCGTTGAACACTCCCTCCTCGTTCGGAGTGAGTGCAATGGCCAGCGCCTTGGCTCCTTCAGGTCCAATACTATTCCCTGCACCACAATCACTTTGCGTGAGCTCACCTCTTAATTATTGATCACAGATATTAGCACAATCAAGCGGAAGAATGCGAGGGAATTGCTTACAGCTCAAATCCAGTGTGTTCAACGACCCGTTGAACACCATGCCCCCCTAATTAAACCCTAAACAAGAAAACCACTATTTTGTTCAAATTGGAGTGCAACAGAATTTTTGTGGTTTCAGACTTTCAGAATCCGTGAGCACCGTCCACTCAGGACGTGCTGTTACAACAAATTTTGACGATGCAAAAGCAGCAGAGTGAGCTGCTTGAGATGCAGAGGCAGCAGGCAGAAGATCATCGACTGCTGCGTGCCGATCATCAACGTCTAGCACAAATCAACGTTGAGCTGGAGGCGAAGGTGGCAGCGAAGTCTGGGACTTCTGACCCGGAATCCGCGGCCACGTCCGCCGAGAAACTCCTGGAGAGAAGGAAGAAGCTGGACTACGTGCCAGCAGCCTCCGTCAACCCGTTCCCAACGCGTCCGGCGACACTGGCAACGAGGATGCCGCAGTTGTACGACTTACACGGCAACAAGACGTACGACTCGCTCTCCAAGAAGTCCAACTCTTCCATGAAGTACGAGTGCATGGTGCTGGCTCCAGCGCTGTCCTACTTGCACGACGTGGTGACCGCGTGCAACCAGACGTTGGACGAACATGAGGACGTCGGATTGTCACTGAGAGACTTACTGAAACACTTACACGAGGTTTCCAACTCTGTCCACGGCGTGTACGCTTTACTGTGTAACCGGTGGACGATGCTGGAACTGCGCGGGCAGCTGGAGCAGGAGCCGGGTTCTTCACAGCGGGGAGGACAAGAAGCTCTACGCGCGAAGCTGCAGTTCGTGGAGGACAGGGTCTACCAGGCAGCGGACGGCGTGGTGGCGGACGAGGTGTTGCAGCAATGGCTGAACGACTTCGACAAGAACCGCGGCAGAGCAGTGCTGAACATTGCGTCCAAGAACGCGGCGAACGCGGAAACGCGGGTTCCAAAAGATCCACGGGACCGTGAGCGCTGGAAGGAGCGTAAGAACAAGGAGAAGGACGGTACGAAGCAGCCTACCGACAAAGGCGGCGGCAAAGGCCGGGGCGGAAAACCCGCGGCCGATGCGTGATGTGCGTGCCGCCACCCCCTCCAGCGCAACAGCCCTCTCCGGGCGCTGGACGGGGGAAACTCACCTTGCAGCAGCGGGTGAGACAGCGGAGGGGAGCATGGCGCGCGGCGGGCGCCAGTTCCGAGGTGATGCAATGGATTACTCACGGGGTGAAGTTGAGGTGGAAGCGCGGGCCTCCACCTCCGTTCGACCACGGGGTGTCACTGAGGGATGCGACGCGGCAGCAGCAGGTGTGGCTGGACGCGGAGAAGGAGAGGCTGCTAGAGAACGGGGCCTGGACGAGAGCGACGAGAAGATCTCACGTTTCGCGCGCTTTTTTGGTGCCGAAACCGGGTACGAACAAGTGGAGACTGGTGGTGGACTTCCGATGGCTGAACCAGTGGTGTGTAAAAAATCGTGTGAAGATGGAGACGCTGAAGAAACTAAGGAGACTGGCGAAACCGGGCGACTGGTGCTTCAGCTTCGACCTCCAGGACGGTTTTCACGCGCTGGGAATCCACCCGGACTTCCAGAAGTTCATGCAGTTCGACCTGCAAGGGGACCTGCTTCAATGTTCAGCGATGCCGTTCGGATGGAGCGACTCTCCGAGAGTTTTCTGCAAGTTCGTACGCGTGATGGTGGAGGCTTTGCGTTCGCCACAGGCGGCGGAGGATCGCAGAGAAATCAAGAGACTGCGGGACGGTTCCGCAGTACGACAGCGATGGTCAGTCCGTCGCAGGACCGGTGGTGCTGGCGGGGACGCGAACCGTCACAGCGGAATGCGAGTGCTACCGTACATGGACGATTTTCTGGTGCTGGTCGACTCTCAGCGAGAAGGCTTTCTGCGTCGAGAAAAAGTTCAACTGGTGCTTCATCGACTTGGCCTACGGCGGAACGAGAAGAAGGGCCACTGGGAGCCAACGCAGGTGGTGGAGCACCTCGGGCTGGAGGTGGACCTGAAGCTGGGACAATTCCGTGTGACAGAACGACGGGTGCACAAAATCCACGCCAAGGCGAAGGAGATCCTGTGCGATGCAGCGAGAAATCGGAGGTGGATTCCTGCCAGGAGACTGGCGTCCTTCACGGGACTCTGCCAATCCGTGTACTTGGCAGTACCAGCGGCGCGGCTCTACCTACGGGAGCTCTACTTCGTGCTGGCGGAGAAACGCAGCTGGGGAGCGAAGGTAAAAATCTCACGTTCAGCTCGGGGGGACTTAGAATGGTGGTCCAGGCTGCCTGTGATGAGCAGGTGGAACGGACGCAAAATCTGGAGATCCCCGACGAGAGCGAAGGTGCACACGGACTCTTCGATGACGGCGTGGGGAGGAGTGCTGAACCTGAAGTTCCCCGCGCGAGGTTTCTGGCCAGACGAGATGCGCTGCTGGCACATTACGCACCTAGAACTGGAGGCCGTGTACAAGACCGTACAGGCGTTCTTGCAGGAGCTGGAGGGCAAGGTCGTACGACTCTACTGCGACAACCAGGCGGTGGTGGCGATGCTGTCACACTTCACCTCCAGAAACCCGGACCTGATGAGGAGAATGAGGAGACTCTGGCTGCTACTGGATCTGCACGACATCGAGTTGCAGGCTCGGTACATCCGCAGCGAGGCCAACGTGTGGGCCGACAACCTTTCGCGTTGCGAGGACTTGGACGACTGGAGGCTGAATCGAGACTGGTTCATGTGGGCCAACAAGCAGTGGGGGCCCTACACAGTCGACCGGTTCGCTTCCGAGATCTCCGCGCAGCTTCCTCGGTACTACGCTGCGTGGAAAGACCCGAAGTGCGAAGGTGTGGACTCTCTGACGTACGACTGGCGGGGGGAGAACAATTGGGTGAACCCCCCGTGGGCGCTGCTGGACGAGGTGGCGCACAAGCTGCGGGAGGAGGGGGCCGCTGCTACGGTGGTGGCTCCGTACTGGCCGGGACAGTCCTGGTTCAGGGAGCTGGAAGCCCTGGCCACCGAGGTGGTGATCATGCCACGGCGCAGGGACCTGTTCACTCCGAGCAGGCTGGGAGGGTCCGAGCTGCTCGGGCCCTCAAAATGGGACGCTGTGATGTTCTTCATCGAGGCGCGCCCGTGAGTTACTACGCTGCTGAAGTACGAAGAAGCTCTGCTACGAGTACGACAGCAAGCAAGGTGACCGTGGGTACAAAAATCGAGGTGTTCTGGGAGGACGATGACTGCTTCTACCCGGGTGTGGTGAAGGAGTTCAACGAGGACGGAAAGGCGCACGTGCTGTACGACGACGGCGACGAGGAGACGCTAGACTTGTCCGAAGAGAACTTCAAAATCATCCACAGCACGGACGAGACTACAGACGCGGACGGCGAGAACACCGAGCGGAGCAGCGGAGGCAACTACGAAGAGTACAAGCGCGGTGGTGCTGTACAAAATTTCCTCACGCGCTCACTTTGTGAGCGGTGGAGGAGTGAGTTGGGACCTTCCCGGCTCACCGAACTGGCGGTGTCGATGCAGAGAAAGGCACTGCTGGACACGACGAAGGACAACTACGGACCGAAGGCACGGCGATTCATTTTATTTTGTGAGCGTGACCAACGGCCGTGGCTGCCAGCGTCGGAGGCGACTGTGTTGCTGTACATCGCCTCTCTGTTGGAGGACGGGAACATCCAGTCGGCATCATTACAGCCGTACCTGTCCGCCATCAACAACTACCACGAGGACCTTGGTCACCCTGGACCGGCGAAGGGGCGCTCTGTGACCCGAGCTGGGAAGGGGATGGCTACCATCCAGGCGGAGCTGGCCGTGCAGGAAGAGAACATCGAGACCCAGCGGACGTGGCTGCCAGCAGCACACGTACGAAGGGTGCACGAAGCAGCGCTGAAGTTCAATCCGAGATCGCCTGAGGAGCTGAAGCTACTGCGAGCCTTGACCTACGTGGTGGTGGCCTTCGTGACCTTCGGCAGACCGGACACGGGGACCTCGTTGTCACGGCAGCACGTTCATTGTGGCGACGAGGAGTTCTCAGTGGTGCTGCTGAAGGAGAAGGGTCGGCGACACCATCGAGTGAAGCGACGCCTTACGATCCCCTGGAAGGGGGTGGCTCTGTTGAAGGAGCTGATCGAGCACTGGGAGTTCTACCGTGACACAGCTTGGAGCATTTCTGCGAAGACTCAACCTGACAGCTACTGGCTGCTACCCGAGGACCCGAAGAACTTCAAGGCTTCCGTGGCTAATGACTGGATTGGTCTAGCTCTCAGCGAGCTGGACTGCAGACCTCCTGAAGGAGGTCACTTTTCTGCACACAACACCCGGAAGGGTGCCACGACGTGTGCTCGAGCTGTAGGTGTTATAATGGAGAAAGTGTGCTTCCTGGGAGGCTGGTCACAGTTCTCTTCGGCAGTGCAACACTACATCGACCCGACGGCTCTGAGGGACACAGACATGGACTACTACTTCGCGTGGTTAACATGGTCACAGTGACAGAGATCAGATTTCTTGTGTGTGCCTCACAGTTTCATCTTTGGTTTCATGGCAAATGAGGATTCGAGCAAAAGAGAAATGTTCAAATTGGAGTGCAACAGAATTTTTGTGGTTTCAGACTTTCAGAATCCGTGACTCCTGCTGCAGTAGAGCCGAATGACACATGTAGCTCCGTGACACAAACAGGATGTACAAGTAGCCACGAAGCGACACGCCTGTTCAGCTCTGTTCCTTTTGCTCTTCCCACCGCTCCCGACCCAGAGGACTCTTTCCTTTTGGTGACGTGCACAGACAGTCTGGACATATCATCAAAAACATGAATTTAGAAAGCATGTAAAAAGCACAAAATGCATTTTAAACACTTTACAAAATCATTTTAATGAAATGTATTGCAGTGCCTGCCTTTGGCAAATGAGGATTCGAGCAAAAGAGAAATGCATATATCTGCACTACAAGATGCAATTTTCATCCCGAAGCTGATGGGGCATGGTCCAAGCATGAATGCCTAGAGATTCAAACTGCAAAATCATAGACTAAAGGTTTGTAGATTCTCACATGCCAGATATAGGCTGTTCAAGGACGTGTTGAACACCCCCTCCGCATTCGGAGTGAGCGCAACGGCCAGCGCCTTGGCTCCTTCATCTCCAATCTTGTTAACTGCGTCACAAGCACTTGGTATCAAGCCACCTCTTGATGATTGAGCACATAAAATAAAAGAAACATGCAGTAGAATGTGGGGAAAGGCGTACGGTATAATTCTAGTGTGTTCAAGGACGTGTTGAACACCACGGTCCCCTAATTTGACCCTAAAGGGAAAATCTGTGTTTTGCCCGTCTGTGCAGTGCTTGATGCACTTCTTTTCACGAGGACAATGAAATATTGCCAGTATGCAATAGTCTTGATGTGTGAGGACCCCACTTATCGAATGGAGAGGCTAAAAATGCGAAGATTCTTACACCAAAGGTTCAGTGTGTTCAATGACCCGTTGAACACCAAGTCGTTCGCCAGTAGAAGCGCATCTTCAGGCTTGAGCCTTTGGTAGGTGAGGTCCAGCGCTTCCACATCCAGCAGGCTGCCATTCAGCTTGATTGGTGCATTGCGTTGCTTCACTGCATCCACAAGTGCTCGGGCACCCTCAAGTTGCACCGCATTTCGCCACACGTTGAGGGTGTTCAAGGACGTGTTGACCACTCCCTCCGCATTCGGAGTGAGTGCAACGGCCAATGCCTTGGCTCCTTCATCTTCAATTCCATTCTCTGCACCACAAGCACTTGGTGTCAGGTCACCGCCTGAATATGAGCACATAAAATAAAAGAAACAAGCGGCAGAATGTGTGCAACAGCCTACCTCTTAAATTAAGCGTGTTCAGCGACCCGTTGAACACCACACTCCCCTAATTTAACCCTAATTAGAAAAATCACTGTAAATCACCTATCTGCACTGCAGGATGTAATTTACATCACGAAGCCGATATCACATGGTCCATGCACACATGCCAAGAGACTCCAAGTGTGAAATGGAAAGGTGGAAGGCGCATAGATTCTTACGCCCAAGATCGAGTGTGTTCAAGGACGTGTTGAACACTCCCTCCTCATTCGGAGTGAGTGCGACGGCCAGCGCCTTGGCTCCTTCAGGTCCAATGTCGTTCACTGCACCACAAGCACTTGGTGTCCGGTCACCGCTTGGATAATGATCACAAATGTCAAAAGAAACAAGCAGCAAAATATGGGGAACAGCCTACCGCCTAAATCCAATGTGTTCAAGGACCCATTTAATGACCCAATCTAATGCCATTCCCTGCACCATGCAGAACACATGCTCTTACAACTAAGCTCCCACATTTGCAAGCAAACCCATTTACCACAACAACAGTTATGCCAAGAAACCCCATCCCAAATACCTGCCAGACTGAGTGTGTTCAAGGACGTGTTGAACACTCCCTCCGCATTCGGAGTGAGCGCAACGGCCAGCGCCTTGGCTCCTTCAGGTCCAATTTGATTCTCTGCACCACAAGCACTTGGTGTCAGGTCACACCGCTTGGTTATTGATCACCTATGTCAAAAGAAACAAGCAGCAGAATGTGGGGAACGGCCTACCGCCTAAATCCAGTGTGTTCAACGACCCACTGAACACTCCCTCCTCATTCGGAGTGAGTGCAACGGTCAGCGCCTTCGCTCCATCAGCTTCGATGTTGTTGCCTGCACAACGAAAGGGCGAATACAAAAGATGAATACACGTCAATATCAACGTCTGTAACTATTCAAAAGTCATCACGAGAGGGTGTGAAGAAAAAAATGCTTCCCGTCAATATCCAATGCGTTTGGTGACCAGAACATGGTGTCCGATCAAAGCCGACCATGCCAGAAGCTAAAGGAGCAGCTCGCTCACCTGGTACCTTCAGCGTGCCCAGAGAGGCTTGTGGGAGCACGTCAGCCAACACAAGGGTTCCTAGTAGTCCAAGGATGCGACTGCTCAAGTCCACCTCAGGTAAATGATATGCTTCCAGTAAGTCCCTTGCAAGTGGAATCCCACAAAAGCTCTGCAGCGCAGGGTGATGTTTGACCTCATGCGCCAGCTCCTGTGCCAGGTCTCCTGTGCCAGGAAAACGGTCCATACGCCAATGCACATCCAAAACCTCTAGGGAACTGTTTTGCCGAATCCCTTTGATGAGCGCCTCTGCAGCAAACCCAGAGAAGCGCTCACCAGAGAGAACGACCTCATTCAAATGATCCTCTCGCAGCAGGGATCCTAGCAAGTGCTCCCAGCCAAATTGCGACACGTCAGCAAGTGACATTGACAGCTTGGCCACACCATAGTGCGCCACGAGGGCCGAGTGGTGCCCCCCGTCACGGAGGAACTCCAGCACGCGCCACCAGCGCTGCTCGTTCAGCAGCTCCTCGAAGGGGGGCAGCTCCTCCGCACCATCCGGGCCGCTCAGGACTTCGGCCATGAGCTCAGCGCAAAAATACTCTTGGAAGGTGAGATGAGAAAACATCAACTCCCAGCCTTCCGCCTCGTGCTTCAGCACCGTGAGTGGTGCGAAGTGGCCGCATAGAGCGGCGCGCAGCACGGCTTGCCATCCTGTCGTCTCGGCGAAGCCCGATCCAGCAAGTGCCTCCGCCACACTGCTGCTTGTGATCTGACGCTGCGCCCTCCGATGATGGTGAAACGCCACTCTGCGCAGCGCCTGACTCACCTCCGGAGAACCAGGGTTGCCACCTCCTGAAGGTAACCCCTCCGTCATCCGGCCTTTTCTGTGCTTGCGCTCGACACCCTCCGTCATCCCCTTCAGCACCGTCCGATAGAGTTCCAAAGATTTCTCTGGGAGAGCGCTGTGCCGTTGATACACAGAGATCAATAGGGAGAGCATCAATGGGTTGCCTGAGATATCCCTATGACTTGCCAGCTCTTGCACCTGCGCCACCCCAGACACACGACGAGCCTTCAGCCCCTGGGGATGCACACGTGCCCGCCTCTGGTTACGGCGGCCTGGATGATTTCACCTCTTACTTGGCCGTCCAGCCTGAGGTTGCCCTCTCTCTCCAATATCCGATATGAAGAGGGGGGAGATCGAAGGGTGCCGCAATGATTTGTGGTGCACTGTGAGGAACGGCGTCACCCATAGACATGAAGCATGCTCGCAACCCTAATGCAGTGTACCACCTAGGCATCTTGCACAGGCATTTCGATGGGCGATCTGCAGTGAGTCCAAACGCATCCGTCGACAAGGGATGAGGGAGTGAAGGAAGTAATCAGTCGAGAACATGAGAATCTCGATATCACTCAACATCAAATCATTGGTCATAATCACGCAGGATGTGCCTCAGAACACCCCGAGGACGTACTGCATATCACTCGACATCAAATCATTGGTCATAATCACGCAGGATGTGCCTCAGAACAACCCCGAGGACCTACTGCATATCTGCTGATGAGGTATGAGGCGGCCACCCAGACCAATCAGACGTGCGGAATCGACCGGGGAGCACTGAAGATTCCGTGGCCAAGTCGCCAGCACGGCAGAGGTGACGGACCAGAACAAAGGGCAAGACACCAACATTGAAAATATGTCGGATCGATTGGGGCGTACCAAGGCATCGGCCTGGTCACCAGCACATATGCGCTTCTTCACCATCTCATTCTGCTGCTCTACGGTGAGAGGCTCCAGTTTGAGCGCCACGTCCATAACAGGGGAGACCCGCTCGAGGCGCACACCACCTGGCCGAGAAGTGAGCACTACTCGATGGCCTTCCAATGCGAGATGCTCACATATCCACTCCTCGATCTTCCCCCCCATGCCCCCAGCCTCATCCAAGCCGTCGATCAGAATGAGGGCTTGCCGCATGCGCAGCACCTGGCACAGGAAGCGGTACTGCCAGGAGCCGCCGCCATGTACTGCATGCAGGTAGTCATTGATGACACCAGGCGAGACGGTCGAAGCACGCTCGCTCATCTTCTTGGCAAGGTCAGCGGCAGGAATGAGAATAGGCACGAAAGGGCTCGAAGAACTCTCGGCACACTGCAGCGCCACCTGTCGCATCAACGTGGATTTGCCCATGGCCGGTCCCGCGATGAGTAGGTAGGTGCACGGGCTCAGACAGGCTGTTGATCTGTCAGCAGGCGACTCATCAAAAAAACTGCCTATCTGAAATGCACAGCTTTCATCCATATGAGCATCAGCGGCAGCAGCAGCATCATCAAGCTCCTCCAAGCCCAACTTCGAGGCCCGGTCCCTGGCAGCACTCGTCCACAAGGGTTGAAGGGCCTCCAGCTCGACGAGAGTGAGGCTCATGAGGTGCTTCTTTGTGTCCAGTAGACAGCCGCTGAGCAGATCAGTGATGGTGCTGTGGGAAGCCACGACGCTCCGCCTGAATGCCCGCCGAGCGTGCGCAAAATCCTCGCAGGCCATCAGCCGACTTGCATGGCCGAAGTACCCGAGCCTCAGAGTGGACTCTGCCCTCCCAACCCCACCACGTGCCCCCCATGTGTAAGTTTTGCGGATGCGTTGAAGTTCCAAAGACCAGGAGCACACGCGACGAGTGCTTCTGCGTGTTTTGTGCAGCAGGCCTGCCTGTCCCACCCACCAGGACAGAGGCATGCCGCGTCCGCTCGTCATTCAACATAGACCACAGGGACACCCACATCCCATCACCCACTATCCCCAGTGGATCAAGTGAAAGCTAAAGATAGCACGCGCACACTGAGCGCCTAACTCCCTTTACTCAGCTGCTCTATGGCATCCTTGAATCCTGAAGCCCCCCGCGCTGCAGATATCCTCAAAAAAAGAACTTTCCTCCCGAGGTGACGTCGACCGGGCCGAAACAATCCTGAACACCGCTACAGAAGCCACACAACCCACACTGAACGGCACGAGGCCCGCCGGCAAAAGCCAGCCCACCATCATCCTAGTGGATATGAGAAGCATTCAGGAACAGGGCGGGGCCGTGACAAGATACCACACATACTGAACGGCACGAGGCCCGCCGGCAAAAGCCAGCCCACCATCATCCTAGTGGATGTGAGAAGCAAGGGCGGGGCCGTGGCAAGATGCCATTCGCTTCGACACATCCCAAACCAAGCGCAAGGCGAACCCATCACAAGCACGAATCACAGCCGAAGATGTGGAGCAGCTGGGAGCTCATTCAGCTTTGCACCGCAGGTCCGTCATCGAAATATTCCATTCCGGTGCTCAAACCCAGGCAAGCTAAAGGTTTCAAACCAAAAACCAAGATACCACACATACAGCCAACAGAGAAAAACTAAAATCCAAAACCTGTAGATGTGGACAACAGCATCGGTCACCTCCCAGGCCCACAGACTTCCGTTATCATGCCATCATCATGTTACCAGTGTACTCAAACAAAGCACAGAAGCTAGCATAGTCGCCGTGCACACACCTGCACTTGTGGTGGGTCTCCGGGTGGTTGCAGTCGTCCAGCCGCCAAATGCTGTGGGCACAAATAAACTAGTTCCAGGTCCGTAATCCGCCTCTGGGAGAACAATGTGATTCGTTAGAGATAAGGTCACGGCCAGTCCGCAGCCAACAGTTGGCCACTCCGCCTGGCAGAAAGGCCGCGTGCTTGTTGGCATGGCAGAGTCAGCGGAGCAAGCGCTTTGTGCACTTGAGACGTCGACGTCGTTGTTCCTCGGAGGGCCGCTACAGCCACCCACTCCGGCTGCTGCGGCGCCCGGGCTGCTTCCTGGGGAGAGCATCCCCTGTGGCGGTCCCATCACTCTCGACCTCGTGAACTCGGGCACGCCATGGGATATGTCGAGCAGGCCTTGGTCAGCACAATGCTGCACCGAGCACACCGGGCGCACGTGGAAGCCTCCGGAGTTCACGTCAAAGCCACTGATGACACCTTCCCACAAGCAGGGAGCACTGCCAGGTGGCTTCGTTGGCTGGGATGCACCACCCTGCACCACCGCCACACGCAGCTCATGCCGGTACATGAACACCGCACTCAAGGGCTCAACCTTCACCGGGAGCACAGCTTTGTCCAAGGTGATATCGTGCAACCCATCTCCCGCGCTCCGATCTGCGCGTGAGGGCCGCAGCTCCCAAGGCGCGTCCGCACTTTCCTGGCGGAGCCATCGACTGTGTGAGGCGTGAACCAGCAGCCACCCTGGCGTGAGCTGGCAGCCAGCGTTAGCACATACGCTCCCACTGCCTCGGGCCTGCATCATGAGGCTGGGTGCCATCTCCTTCTCGCCCACATGCAGAGACCATTCCCAGGAATCTTCTGCGTGGTCTGGAAGTGGAGGGAGGTCCGGGCGCCGCAACACGACATACACACCGTCCAGAAGCGCGCTGCCTCCCTGCAGCTCCCCCGCGGAGGCGTGCTCCGCCTGCAAGCTCCACACCTCCTGCACCGCATCGCTGGGCAAAGTGTGCAGCGCCCAGCTGGCGTACCCCATGCGCGGTCGCCCCGCATCGCAGCCTGGGAAGCGTGGCAGCAGCCGCCACTGCACGGCCCCGTCTGATAGGTCCACCGGGCCCGCTGGCGAATTGTCCTTGAAGATGTGCTTTCGCGCGCTTATGTCAAAGGCATCGACCACCCCCGCGTGCCACGTGCCCAGCACACAGACCTCCACGCGCTGGCCGCGCGCGAGCCACACTGCGCCGTCCAGCGGGCTCCCTAAGGGCTCATCCCTTGGCTGCCGCTTGGCCCGCTCGGCTTGCTCATTTGCCAGCGATGGATTCTCGAGGAGCGCGGCAATCCGACGGGCGAGAATACGTGCCACGTGCAGCGCAACGCGCTTCTGGTCCGAGGTGGCATGCCAGTGGAGGGTCTTGATAGCGTACATCAGTAGTGGCACCCACAGCGCCACTGCGTGAGAGTCTAGAGGATGAGCAGAGGGGCCGTATCGTGCTACAAGGGCACTTGCAAACCCCCACAGCTGGCGCAGCGTGTACCGCACCAGGCGGAGCTTGGGGCTGCAGCATGCCGGAGCAAAGTCGGGGAGCTGCATGCATACCCACATTGCCCAGTGCCTTTGCCGTGAGACTGTGGAGCATGCAGCGTGTTTGGGTGCCAGGGGCCTGAACGCTGTACTACGGGTGAGCTCAGGTATGTGTGCAGTGATGGCGGTCGCCTCGCGCAACTAACTGTTAACTGTTAACTGATAACTGTTGCATGCACGAGTGGAATAGTAACACACATGACCGCGTGTTACATCATGATCACAGGTGGGTTAAACAGGTTGATATCAAGTGCAAAGGAGACTGCCAAAGAGGATGTTTGCGTGCTCTCAGGCTTGCAGCAGTGCCATAGATGCTTGCCGCGTGCAGCAGATGCTGCCTCATACAGGGGCAGGAATGTTCGCTGCTTCACAACGCAACGTCACAGCTCTCACCTGATGCAGGCTGAACTTGCTCGAGTGCTCTCCAGCTTGGCTGAGACGACCGGACTGTGGATCTTCAAATAAGTGTTCCACCAGCTGCATAAGAGCTGTCAGCTCAGCGAGCTCAGCGACCAGAGTGTACTGAAACAGTACAATACTCATCATCTTTGCAATGTCCCGCAGCACATGGTGCCACGCCAGCTTGTCGAAGTCGATGAGCCAAATTGCACCCTGCACATCGATGAGGATATTATCACCGTGCAGATCGCCGTGACTCCAGGCACACAACGGTTGCCACCCACGAAACAGTGCTGCCACACTGTCTGCTGCTCTCAACTGCCTCTGCAGCCTAGCAAAGTCAGGCTTGGCTTCCGCCCACTGCTCTGGGTGATCGTGAAAAAAACTGCTTGGATGAAGGTCCACCTCCGAGCACAGCACTTTTTGTTCCAACAACTTGACCAGGTCGTACATCGCAAATAGGTCCTTGCCCCGGTTATCTTGAGGTAGGTTTGGACTAGGCACACCCACCAGGTCCCCAGATTTGGGATGGAAGCGGCTTAGGATGCCGAACTCGCTGTATATTCCCCACAGTAAGTCATCCCATTCAGTGTATAACCCGTCCATCGTCTGCCTTGCCTCCTCCTTCTTATATTTGTCCTTTAAGCTTTTCACTGTCACCTGGTCGTCGAGGTCCATCAGCTCGTGCATGAACCAACAAGCTCCCGCCAGCTCATACGCCACACCCCCTTTTGCATCACCGGTAGCCTCCAGGTTGTATTGACCTATCACTCGCGGCACATATTCCTTGAGCAACTCTTGTGCCTCGGTGTGAAACTTGTGTTCTTCTGCGAGACTGGCAGCCTTGTCCAGCTTCACGATGCACGGCTCTAGAGGCCGCCCCATCACAGTCCAGGTCGCCTGGAGAACCAGGGAACCACTCAGCCCGGCCTGCAGCTCCTTGAGGCAGAGCCGGCACGCCTCGCCCTCCTCTCCCACTCGTTCCGTGAAGAGCCCCTCGAGCACTTCGATATATTCTTGCACCTTATCTTTAAAGTCGCGTGTTTTGTAAAGAAGCTCCGCCGGAGCTGCCGTCGCCCCGAGCTGCAACATGGTCGGTGCCGTCTGACTCGCTGCCATTTCGAGAGTCAGCTTCGCTATACACGGCAAGAACAAGTAGAGGATATTCGTGAGCGGCTGGTGTAATGCGTGCAGCCTCTCTTGCGCTCTTGCTTCCTTGGTGGCGGCAAAGACTCAAGAGTTGCGTCCTCAGGTCGAGCTGCAAGGTGAAGAGAGTTTCAATTCTGCTAAGCTTGCGGTCGGTGATATGGCTTACTTCCTCCTCAGGCCCTGCTTTGACACAAGCCACTCTTCGCCCTCAACAACCTTCATGGATCACGACTGATGGCACGACTGATGTCACGACTGATGGCACGACTGATTAGATGCAAAATGATAGCCTCGAACGACTGTATCTAAGATTAGAAGAGACTGCACATGCCCCCCCTTGAAAGCAATCTGGAACTCGCGGTCACCTCTTGACATCTGCGAATTAACTGTACTTGCGAGTGAGTCCATTTTGCAAAACGGGTCTGCAACTCGTTCAGTCTGAAATTGGGGAACAAGTGAAAACTGTAGTTGTCCTGCGTGGTTTGCAACGGAAAAAGTGCTCCTTAGTGCTGGCAGGTTCATGGTGCGTGTATGCAAAGAGTGTCACACCGTTTCTGGCATTCTGTAACTCGACGTGAACGTACACAAACGAAGCATATCATTCCATGACAGAGCTTATTCGAAGAACTTTCCTCTCTAATACCAAATAGGCCTTGCGAACGCTTTGCGCTCTCACCGCAGAACTAAACCGCACGGTCGAGGTGCTCGCAGCTTGTTTAAGCGGTCTCAAAGTGCTGCCAGTTTTTGGTGACAGAGAAACGTTAACTGATAACTCTTACTCTATCACTTTCACTATGACGTTCAGGTTTTTTTCACATTGACGCTGATATCCGCCCAAAGCCCGAGGCTCTTAAGGGCCCTTTAGGGCTTAGGGTCACAGCTTCGGTAAAATCGTTGATAGTACCCAATTATCTACACTTAAAAATAAAAATGGGAATAACTCACCGAATATTATTCCGAATCGGTCGACCAAGGCAAGCGAAGGTATCGGAGAGCATCTACATGACCTAGCGGATGAGTGGGTGAGGTCGGTTTCAGCCCAAAGCGGATATTGGGGGAGAAATAGGGGCACTACAAGTGGGGGTAAAGGGTCCCTGAAATCTGACAGTTTGCGGTAATTAGCTACAGCAGAGATAAAAATGAGGATAACTCGTGCAATAGTAGTCCGCGGAATGAGACAAACTAAGAGTCTAGGAACATCTACATGAGCCAGCCGATGCGACTGGATGGTGTGGGTTGTCTTAAACCCTAAACACTAAACCCTAGATGTGGATCTGATATGAAATATCGTGCTAGATGGTACCCGCACGCGGTAAGGGAACGTGGTAAAAGTTTGAAAATGGAGCGCGGAGATGCGGAGGCGCGGGATATAAGATATATAGGTGAGAAGGGATGTTGCAAGGATATGGGATACCGCGGGATATGGGATATCGCGGTGATATGGGGTGTCGCGGGGATATGCGGGGATACCGCGGGGATGTGGGATGTCGCGGGGACATAGGATACCGCGGTGATATGGGATTTTGCGGGGATATGGGATACCGGGGATAGGAGGGAGGGGCAGGGCCCCCCCCGGAAGGCAGAGCTCCGAAAATTCCAGGATCTAGTATACATAAGGATGTTATCTATAGCAACACTATATACACATCAGGATGACATACACTGCAGGATTAATATTACCGAGCATCAAGCTCTGGTGTTTAAACTATTACCGTGCAATCTAAACATAATGTCACTTAGCTAGCTGCACTAGTTGCAGCAGGCATTGCAGCTGTTGTTGGCTCTACAACTGCTGTACATGTCGCTGCTGCCTCCTCCTCTGTTGTTGCTGCTGGTACGGTTGTTGTGGGCTGTCCCAACAGTTCCTGCGGTGCACCTTCTAGCACTTCCTTCCGTGCACTGCTGGCAGGGGTTTCCCCCATACCCCTAAGCACTCCTACCAGCTCCTCCTTCAGCAGCTTGGCCTGCTTCACATCCTGTCCTGTCTGCGCCAACTTCTGTTGAGCTGCCTCTGCCAACTTGGCATATTTCGCAGACCTCTGCAGCTCTTTCTCCGCAGCCTCCCTTTTCTTGACAAGTGACTCCGCAGCAGACTGCTCCTTCTGCTTGGCCACTGTCTCCACCGCGGCGAAGCTAGCATCGGAGGTCATGGGACCCTTGTCCCAAAAGAGTGCATTGGTCACTCTCACACCTCGAGTACCGCCCGCCCCCTCTCTCCTCCCCTCCTCCTCTCCTCCTCTTCCTCGCCACCCCTTGCTCATCGGCTCAACCCTTTGAAGCCGAAGGTCAAGACCTCCGTGTTCACATCCTCCACCTTCTTCACCCGCGCTTTTGCTACCTCTTCCTTCCCCCGCAGCTCCCAGTACACACACCGGGTGAAGGGGTTAACCCCTATTTTTGCCCAAGCTTTCCTGTTCTCTTCTTTTGAAAAATCCTCCTCCCATGCCGCAGTCGTGCAAGGCATCAAGTCACCCATATCCAGAAACAGTTTCTTGCTACCGGTGTTCAACTTTTCCAGCAGCCGGTTCGCCTTAGCCGTGCGAAACAGGGGTTTGAACGTGCCAAAGTTTATGACGTCCTCGCCTTGAGAGATGTTCGTCGTGTGTGGAGGTCTCATCACAATGATGATGCCCACCTCCCTGCAGCATGTCAACAGTTGACAAGATAGATGCGAGCCGTGGCCGTCACAGATCACAGCAACAGGGTTCTCCGGACTCAGGTCTGGAAACATAGTGGCAATATTGTTTTTGAAATATTGCAATGCAAGTGCATGAGTCATGCCACCTTTCTTGTTCGCATAGAAAGTGGCCGGCACTCGTCACTGTCGGGGTATGCGGGTCTATTATAGGAGGGTCCCCTCTCAAAAACGCGTCCGCGCGGTCACACTCCATTTGTACTAAGGCCGCTTCCACATCGGTATCTGGTCACTTATTCACGTAATAACGAACGTGCGTCGGATTGTCCACACCGAAGGCATTAGCTGCAGCCGTGCACCCATAATATTGCCCGGCCAAAAAGGCTTTAGCCGCTTCCACAGCCTTGTTCAACTTGGGAGTTGCGGGCGGTCGTGACAGTCCAGCCTTGTTGATTACAAATGAATACAAATCAGGTTTCACACTCAACATTAGTGCGAATTGTAAAACGTTCCAAGACATGCCAAAACTGAGGCTGGCGAGTGAGGCACACCTTTCACGACGTGTTGCCACCATATCTCGAGAATATATGTCCTTCCCAGACCCAGTAGCTGGTTCCCAAGCAAAAAATATGCACTTTTATCTCTAAAAATACCCTTTATACCTTAAAAGCTAACTTGCAGCATGTCTAAAAATCGGTCTGCAAGGCTGCTCAACGAACTCGTGGTATGTTTTCACACCGTCTTGAAGTGCTTTAAATGATGAAAATTTACCCTGGGTCGATATCGCACGCTATCGCGACACAAATGTCGATTTTATCTCTACCGTGTAGCCTATTTCCAAACTGTAGCTCATTTCCAACTAACGGGTAGTGCTGATCAGAAATTCTTGTTGTTGACCCACGCCAGTGAGTTGAAAAGCTGATTCTGGGCGTGCTATTCGTCGAAATACCCCCACTATTTCATGGGGACAGAG
This sequence comes from Cymbomonas tetramitiformis, assembly GCA_001247695.2. Taxonomy (NCBI): domain Eukaryota; kingdom Viridiplantae; phylum Chlorophyta; class Pyramimonadophyceae; order Pyramimonadales; family Pyramimonadaceae; genus Cymbomonas; species Cymbomonas tetramitiformis. The sequence continues at coordinate 22,865 of LGRX02033398.1, forward strand.
AATTTTGGCCCCCCACGCTGGGGGGCACCTCTGCCCTCATTGTCAACCCTCATCTGAGGTTTCAGGTCAGCCTCCGGGTTTCGAGCTCCGACAATAAAACACGCTCTGTATTTTATGATATCGTCTTACAATAATAGAACATTTACGCTGAGAATAATGACAAAGTCATGAGTCCGTTGTAATCCTGCAAGCAGGCAACTGAAGAACAGAGGGAGGGAGCTGGAATCATCCTCATAGCGCGCGCCCCGAAAGGCTCATCTAGGTCAAATCAACCTAGGAAACCGCGGCAAGGCAAAACTACGCAGAGCGCTAAAAGGTCGTGCCGGCGGAGAAGCAGCAGAGGAGGCGGAGCGAGGCCGCATCTGTGATGGAAAAAAGGGGCGGAAGCGAGGCGGAAGTGGTGGCACAGGTGGTGGAGGGCCGGGAAGGCGGGGGTGGAGGGAGCGGAGCGTGGGCGGGGGTGGAGGGCGGCGAGCCAAGGTAGGGGGCCCTACCAAAAAGTCTTACAAGTTTACTAGACAATATTATTGTTGATTTCAGCTAGCGCCGCCTAGCCCCAATCCTTTCATACGGGTGCTCCACGGAAAATAAGGAACCCCGAAAATAAGAATTTTGTAGGATGTTCGGGCCGTCGGATGGTCCCGCTTAACACTGTTGGCTTTCGAATATATGAAGTTATGAACCGTCCATTTGTCCTATTTAATTACTCCGCCCATCACCTTATATTCGGTGCAGCATCCGTATATGTTTTGGCAGACAAGTCAAATATATACAATGTATATATATCTAATTATACACGACAACACTTATTTATATATTTTCAAGATATAATAATATCCTTTCAAAGTATCTTTAACGTGTATCTACAAATACGAACGCCATTTCCAAATCCCTACAAAAGGTATTCTCATGCCTACAAGCTGTGCCCGGAGGCACGGCGTAAGCCAGTATACTTGAGCCGATGTGTGGCACCAAGAGCAATCAGGGGTTGACGAGGTGACAGTGAACTCGGGCTTAAGATTACGGTGAGAATGAGTATCAGATGTATGGGGGATGACAATATGACAGTATGATAATATGATAGTACGGTATGACCGTCAACGGGTCTGCCTGTCTACGAGACATCCGAATCTAAGGTGTTACATCGTATCAGATCGAGAATATGATCGGGTCAGAATTGAACGGTGCATCGTGACATGATGTCGGGTGGCCTAGTCGGTTGACCAGGTTGCCGTGTTACGGAGTTAAAAGGAGCACTTGAGAAGTGTACGGCCTTCAGAACTCAGATCGTGACTGTTCCAGTGATATAATGCAAAAAGAATATTGTACCTTTACATGTTCAAACAAAAACAACTTCTGAGTATATTAGTCTAGTGCCCCGGCACACACACGCCAGTTATATACATACAAACGACGCGTCCTTTTATACCTCTAAAAAATGTGATGCAAAATATGTTTTACATAAAACGAATGAAATGAAATATTACATTTTGGTACCCCCCGTTGTGCATGCGGAAATCGTGGTTGGATACTTATATGCAATATATAATTGGGAATATACACGAATTGGGAACCTACAAAAACCAAATTTGTATGTATAACGCTATTTTTGCGGTACTATAAAGTCAAATATTGATTTGCGAAGAAGGTGCGCGGAAATTTCATTCAGATTTCAGGTGATCTCAAAATGTTGCACAAGCGGGTACTACATTCGTCCACATCCAGTGACGTAAGTTATATACTTACCTTGAATTGAAAATCAACCCTGGCTTACCACAATGCACTTACCGCGTGTGCCAAACTCAGAGGGATCCGATAATATACACGGACCGCGACTTAATACGCAACGCTTCTCCCGGCGCGAACGGGGCATACAAGGCTACACTGGCAATTCACGACAGTGAAAATACACAATTTTTTTAATAGTGATTAGATATCGCGAGCACTTACGACACAATATACTTGTCGTATCATATCCGTACTGAGATAAATGTAAACACACTCGCACTTGCGCGTAAAGAACGTCGGCGTGTGTCAACACGACATGATGATTATGTACATTATAAGGCGTACCCGGATATTATGCAAGCGATCCCTTCACTGGTGCAATGACGAATATAATGGTTACGTTGAATCAACTTCACTATTGAAATCGAATAATAGTAGGCGTAATCACCATGCACACCGGTGATACCAACCCGCTTACTGCTGATTTATATACGGAAATAGCATTAAGATAAAGTTCTCCGCAAAACCGACACTATGAACATATCCGGTATGCATAATTCGCATTCTAATAATGGGAACGATTATTGCAGCACTACACCGCATCGCGGCAACTGAAATGCAAATGGTAAAGCGAATTGTTCCAACGCTGTTTGCAGTTGCCACACACACACACTCACACACATTGGGGGGCAGGGATGAACCGGCTTCGGGCACAAGGTGGCAGTACGCTGGCGGTGCAGATGCAGAGGGGCTCGGGTGGCTCAGCGAGGCTTAGGGGGTCCCATTCTTCACTAGTGAGCTCCGGAGAATCCGGATGAGTGTCCCGAAGTGTGTGCTGAATCCTTAGATCCCCGGCGTGGGTACATAGTGCAGTCTCCTGTGGCTACGGGGTGCCAAAGGATTCGCAAGGATAAGCATGCACACACACTGAAGGTCTGGACTCAGGAGCAGAGTGGGGCCTCGCCGGAGCAAGCAATGGCCTTGGCTGAGGGAGGGGTGGCCACCTTGATGGGGGCGAGCAGGCGGGTGGCCGGCCTTCTTGAGCGGGTTGCTGGCATGGGGGCAACTGGTGAGGGTGACGTGGGAGATGTGGGGAGGCTCGCGGGTGGAGTTGACACACGCCGGGCCCCTCAGAGCCCGGGGGCCCATCCCGGCAGCGATGACCACTTACAACAGGTTGCACGGCAGCATACGGCATCTCATCAGCTTCTGTGCCCACGGGGCGAGGTTGCTGGCCGTGCCGGAACTAATAGTGAGCAGCTGTCGGGAAGGCAACGACCGGATGGTGAACTATCGGCCACCGGGAGGGCTTGGGACACACAGGCAACTGTGGGGATGGGACCCCAAGTAGGAACAGTGCGGCATGACAGTTACAGCGCGAGTGTGGAGCGCATTGCCCAATTTCGCGGCCACCTCGCAAGGCAATCAGCGCAAGGGCTCCAGTCACGGGGAGTTGGTGCTGGGGGTAGAGGGCTACAGGCGCAAGTCGGTGGCGGATGCGCAAGTTTGGATGAGGGCAACCCAGTTTATCATTCTCAGCCCCTTTGGACAGCGCTTGGGCATTCTGGCCGTGGCGTGGGTGGGCAAGCTCTCTTGAGACCAGGCTGTAGGGGGCAGCGGGGTGATGTGGGATGTGGGCTTGGTGGTGGAGGGGTGGCTCGAGTGGCGGAGGTTAGCCGTCTCCAGAGACACAGCAGCAGTGCGCCGGCAGGACAGTCGCAGAGGGGCTCAGGTGGTCCAGTGAGGCTCAGGGAGCAGAGGGGTGGTCTTGCGCGTGGGCTTGGTGGTGGAGATATGGCTCGCGCAGCTCGGGGGGCAGGGATGAACCGGCTTCGGGCACAAGCCAGCAGTGCGCTGGCGGTGCAGATGCAGAGGGGCTCGGGTGGCTCAGCGAGGCTTAGGGGGTCCCATTCTTCACTAGTGAGCTCCGGAGAATCTGGATGAGTGTCCCGAAGTGTGTGCTGAATCCTTTGATCCCCGGCGTGGGTACATAGTGCAGTCTCCTGTGGCTTCGGAGTGCCAAAGGAGTCGCAAGGATAAGCATACACACATATATAATATGAGGGCACATCTTATCAAACTTCTCTGTCTTGAACAATTGTTCTGACAACTATTTCGATAGACTCAAGTCTGTGTTGCAAGTAATGAATTTATCGGATCAGAGAATACCACATAGCACGACGCCAATACACTTGCATACGCTCCATATTGTGCACTGACGGCCAAATCCTCCATCCCATTCCGTTCGCTTCCGCTTATCTTTTCAATTTGCTTCTTTCCGTCCGCCTTCACAGCCATTAGTGCCCACGCGATGGTGAGCCCGTAAAGAGCATCACTGCGCACAAGTGACACCTGGATGCCTGCAAGGGCTGCCACCGCGATGGACATACTCGCTATGGCCATCTATTCACCCATGCCCCCACCCGGCAATCCTTCGACACAATAAGCAATTCCGAGCGTTAAGTGACTTTCCAGGACATAAAGAGTCTACGCTATGCTAGCAAAGCATCCCAATATTGTGTTGATCACAAATTGGAATACAGATTTATCAAAGTTGGAGGAGGCGCCTGTGCTTAACACAGCCATTTACCAACGAGTATGCCTTGTGGGGCAGTGGAGGTTGAGTGTTTGACCGCGCGGGCCGTCAATCTACGGAATGGAAAGTAGGAAGATGGGGACTTGGGGTTTTAAGGGCACAGTCGGCATGGGGCATGTTGCAGACCTGAGCAGGCTTCGAGATCACTCCATCGTGGACAAGCAGGGCGGCGTATGAGTTCCAATTGACCAGCGCCGCCGCACTCACCCAGCCGAAGTGAATGCTGAGAGGGGCGTGCACCAGGCCGTACTGGAGCCAAGTCATCCCAACTGCTGCTTGGCTCAGCTCGGCCTGGAAACCCCAGGCTCCCCTCAGGCCCTTGCCACCACACTCCTGTCCCAGCGTGGGTGCAAAGACGAGCGCAAACTACGAGTGCTCAGAAGACGCGGCCGTGCAAAGAGCTGCACACATTATTCGAGTGTCCGGATACGCGGCACGGGCAGCGCTCGGTCCGCACGGAATGAGCTACGACCAACGGGTCGATTCTTGCTGTGGCGATTTTCGATTCAACGCAGGATATGTCCTTTCGTAGAAATCCAAAATCATGCGAGAAAATCCTCTGACTAAAAGCGTGCCAGTGGTGAGCAAGTCTTACTCAAGAACCCCAATTCTGGTCCAAACGTGGGAGAGCTTACACCTGAGCGCCACCGAGGGCTGCAGCGATGCCTGAGAGCATGAGCGCCGGGAGCCAGAACACGGGGCGAGCCCACTCACGGAATGCCACGCACCACAGTGCCTGCAGGAGCACACCTCCGCCGCGCACACCAGAGCCGCGCCTCTGACACGCGCGCAAGAGGCTGCGCGTGCATCGCAGGAAACGTCGTGCATGTTCCAGGGAGGTCTCTGCTGCGGCAGCCGAAGCATGTCGATTCCTCCTTACAACCAGCAAGTTATGAATCACTAAGTCCGCCACTAAGTAAAAAAAGGCAATAAGGGCGCTGCAAGCGGTGCTACTTGCGAGCCGAGGCTGCCACGCATGTTTATGACACGCAGGCGCATTGGGGCAAGTAACGCTCGCCTGGAAGCCACATGCCGCTGTGAACCATGGTGAAAGCGCCTCCAGCCATCGCATTTGCTCTCCCTCCGATGGCGTGCATGCTACTTGGTAGATCTGCGGCTATTCCCCCGACTTGTCATTTTCACGTGTGCAGTGGAATTCTGCGTGTTGTAGACACCACTTCCAGAACGAAGTGGGCCCATAACCTTTTGGAAATCAAGGTGGTAATATCACAAAAAGTAATTAACACTGTCCGTTACACATTGATGGTCCGTTCACTGAGCGAATAGACACTTAGCGGCCAATCACAATCACGCAAGGCGAATGCTGTCGCTTCGCAAGCACTACTCATGCTTCGGCACACTTCGCTATACATTCTCAGAGATAGTGCAAAGCCTTTGAACCGGCGTCATCACCTCTTCATCTATCATTGCGATCAGATGATCACCGTCGCTCACCACAAATCTGATCCTACGGCTCTGATCTGATTAAACTTAGCTCTCCCTTCTAAGCACTGTATGGGCGGGTATCTCAGAGCTTCTTTAGGGTTTGAACCACTGTGAGCTATAGTGGTCCTAGTCAGTCAGCCTTTACACCAAAATGATCAGCAGGCGCTGCAGATTCCAGCACTGTCTGGGATTGCTTGGTAGTGAGGGGAGGCTTGATGAGGCATGTGCGCTAGAGTGGAGGTGTGGTGCGCCTGCGCTGAATCGGGCGGAGGTTGGAGGATCCCTTGAAAGGCTATTGCAGCAATAGGAGTTCGAAGAGTCCAAAGATCTTTAAATGTCCGCAGAAAACAATCCCTAGCTAAAATGTTCAGCCAGAAGCATCGCCCGAGTGCAGGGCCTTTGCGCCTCCGCCAAGCGCTGGCAAGGCCGCCTCCAAGCGCTTCACATATACCCCGCACCATTTCGCAAGCGCTGTGAATGTTGCGCCTCATGCGCGGGCGTCGAACCTGCTGCCATCAAGTGGCCTCCGCGAAGGTCATGAAAATACAAACACCACAACAAATGGGTGGGCAAAAGACAATACCAATAAACATGTCTTATGAACAGATGCCTGATGGACTTGTGAATTATGAAATGGCGCATGCAATTTCAGCTCCTGTCCGAACAGCCTAGGAAAGCAAGTCATTCCGAGCCTTGCACAAGGCTGGATGTTGATCACATGCTTGATGAAACGCCGCTTGATGCTGGTTGTAGACGAACATACTTCAATTCGCACACTCGCTCCCATAAAGCGGAATTCACCTTGCTCGTCCGTTGATGGGGTGATTAGCGATTCAAGGGTGAGGCGGCAAGGTGGAGGTGACAGCCATCACTGGGAAGGCACTGTCTAGCAATGATGGAGGGACTCACCGTGAATGCAATCTCGCCCATAAAGATGATTCCCCAGATGGCGAAAGCCCACCCGGCTGGAGTCACTAGACCGCGGTACTCATCGTCCCTGCCAGCAAGCGAGGTCAACCGAGCAGCATCCAAAGAAACCTCTCAAGATGGGAAACACACAAACAAAGCAAGAAGTCCTACGTCCTACGTCGCCTCAAGCAAGCCCCCGAAAAGGTCTGGCCTCCAAAGAGTCACCACTCCTTAGACACCTTACCCCTCTGAACATGTCTGCAAATCCGCCGCACGCGACGTGACTCTCCTCACAAAAGCCTCCAATTGGATGCAAGCGCGCCACTCTCCCAAGGGAGTCGAACGAGAGCGGTTCACACATGGCGTTCTCGAGTTTCCCTGACGAAGGATGGTCTAATGAGCATGCATGATTTGACAACTGAGCCCTCAAGGTACGGGTGGTGCGGGTTCGTGGCGGGTGCCCACTTCGGGATGCCCTTAGTCTCGGCGTAGCGGCTGTCAATGCGCCCTCCAACACTAACCATCGCGAAGTTCACCGCAAAAGCTATTGTGTTCAAAGCCTAACCGCCTCCTTGCCCATCCATATCCCCATCCCTTCCACCCTCAACGCTAGCCATGCCTCGGTTGTATCCCTCATGTGTTTGCCGTGATGGCACATGCCCTACAAATGGCGTGCTCTTTAGCAAAGGTGGATCAAACATCAACATCGATCTTGGTCAACAAAAGTATTACTGTCTATTCGTCGATGTTATTTTGGGAAGTACTACAAGGCCTTGTGGTCCTATTACGCACAATACTACGAGCATATCGATCTTTGAAAAATACAACATCGAGCCTGCCGAATTAATGCCCACATTTGATGCCTAATAAACTTGCCCAGAAAAATAGGGGGGGGTGTATTTTTGTATTTGATAGGCTATGTTCGCTCACCAAAGACAAGGACCCATAATTATTTTCGCCCCATGCATTTTAAGAACTTGATAAAAGGCTTACTGATGTTTATTTGGCTGCACCCACACGACTTGCGCGCTGATTTGAGGTGTCGCGATGAACTCTGACGAAAACGGGGAAACAAATTCTGAGCGCGCAACTCGCGATATTCCCAATCCGAATTTTCAAAAGGGATAAAACTTACAGCAGGAAAAATACGTGGAAATTACATGGAACATGGAAGAGGGAGGGGAGGCGGCGGTGGGGATCAGGACGAGATTGATGACGAGGAGGCGGCACTTAAGAGTTTCATGGGATGGAAGAAGAAGTGGATCTGCGAATCCTCAGGGGGTCGCCAGCAGGTTGTTTATCCGACGGGCTGAGGGGCGGTGTCTGGCTAGGGGTGGTTAGCTTATGGCTGGTGGCAGAGAGTTGCGAGGGGGGGCGCCAGGGACCCCACCCTACCCATGCGGAGGAGGGGATTCGGCGAATGCAGGTGGAGAGGTTGCTCTGATAGAAAGAGAGGAAAACTGAAGAGAGGGAGTATGCGAGACAGCAGTCCCCCCAGGATGGACAGTCTGATGGAAGGCACTGGTCCGACCTGGCAATTGGCCGAAGTGGGGGCGGGGCCAGACTTGGCCCGACCCCTGTTCATGCAGGTCAGAGCGGAGATGGTGGGGGGCGTAGGTCCTGGGGCATGGGAACGGGTGGGGGTGCCAACCCGAATCAGTCTTGGTTTAGGCAGGTTGGAGGGGTGGCTTTCGGAGGGGAGTAGTCAGAGCGGCTTTCCGAGGGGACAAGCGGGGCTCGTAGCGTGGCGTCATGTCTCGTGGAGAGTATGCGGGGAATCTGGCAAGATGAGAGAGCCACTTGGCAGCATGGTGAGGATGAGGAAGCGGGCCATGAGCGAGGGGAGCCCGTAGGGACCTCTTTGGGAACTCTAAGCGTCGATGTCATCTTTATGGAGGTGGACGAGCCCCTGTTGCTCGAAGCGGGAGGTTTGCACGTTGGGGTAGGAACGTGATTGGGGCAGGATTGCGGAGGTGTTGGAGGGAATGTCCACACAAGGTTTGGCTGGGGTGCACCAATCATCATGGTGGGATTGGTGCCAGAACTAGGGGATGGCGTGGCTTCGGGTCACATGTTGGCCGTGGGGGGTGGTAATGAGCGCCACCTGGCAAACATGGCAAGGGCACATCGTAGGAGGGGCATGGCGCGAGTCGTCAGCATGAGAGGTGCCCTTCATGTGTCTCTTGCGGCTCAGGCACGGGAACTTTAACAAGAACCACCCGAACTCTCGGATGTGAAAGTGAATCCGTACGCTTTGGAACCCCGGGCGGAGTTAGGGTGCCCGTGGCTAGTAAGTCCAGCTTTGGTAAGCGTCGACCACCCACAAACGGTGTCTGAAAATTGTGGTCCTCCGAGCAGGGTGCGTCGGCAGCTTTCTCTATTGTGGTCCTCCGAGCAGGGTGCGTCGGCAGCTTTCTCTATTGTGGTCCTCCGAGCAGGGTGCGTCGGCAGCTTTCTCCTCCGTGGTTTAAATGCCGTCACCAGAGGATGTGCAGTTTCACTTACTCACACACACTGAGCGGCATGAGGCCCAGTGGATGTAAGAAGCACTCAAAAACAGGGTGGGGCCACGACAAGATACCACCGACGCACACACCTAAACCAACGCAAAGCAGCATGGATGTATGGATGTATGGATGTATGTACCAATCCCTGCTGAACACGCGCGACTGCGCAACTGTATGCAATACTCTCACACACCCACCCACCTAAGAACCCACCATGCCCTCTCTTTCTCCTGAGATGGTGCACCTACGTCCGGGCCACAAACTTACTATTTAGGCCAACCGCCCTACCCTAGTTAGGGGATCACCACAAGCTATATTCCCACAAGCTATATCGCAGCAACGTTGGGTTCTGTAGGTCTAAACACTGACACGTTTGGCCTCTATTGGCCCGGACATACATCCACCATCTCCCCTGCAAGCACGAAACACAAAGCATGAAGAACTGACATCCGAAATACAGGACACTTGCATGATGCTGCTCGCCTCCAATAAAGGCCGCACCTGCCAAAGCCTCCTCGTGCCTAGGATGGATACTGCGACTGCCACGAGGCCCTCTGTCCCCTCCGCTGCCGAGGCGTCCAACTCAGGGACCTGTATCAAAGGGATTACTTGTTGAAGAGTGCGCCCAAGTACCGGCTTCGCCTGAAGGAGATGCCCACAAATTCAATTTTGTAGGTTTTAGGGTTTTAGTCATAATAGCACAGCTTCTTAACCGGAATGGCTTGGCCGGCTGGGCCCATCACAGGTACAGTATTTTTCTCCGGGGTTGGGCATAGTGCTGAAAGCTGCTTGATCTTAAGCTTTGGCCAGAGTGTCTACAGAATCCGGGCTTTAGCGGGTGTCGACATCAGTTCCTGAGTCGCGAGCTTAGCCTAGGTGTGGCTCCGTGACCAAACTGAGAGTTTTCTGATCTGTGACAGGTGACTGGAAGTATGACAGTCACCGGGAACCGATCTGAAAACTGAGGTTTTCTAATCGGTCGGAGGCCATAAGAGCCGTCTCAGTGACTGAGAAGGCTTCTTGCCGTGTTCTGGTTAACTGTGTGGAAGTGTCTCGCTGCGCGTTCCGTAGTGAGAATTTGTTCGCTGATTACGTAGCGCAGTTGAGAATTTTTATCTAATTTTGTGCGCGGAATGGAGTGGTACACGGACGCTGAGAAATGCCAGCTCAAGATTACGGAGTTGGAGGCGCGACCTCAATATGCGGCAGCGATTGTGGCTTTTGGTGACGGAGAGAATCTTACGCCTGAGCAGGAGAAGCTGATGGTCCAAATGAGCCGTTTCACCAATCGGTTGGCGCAATTGTTGGGGGACGCGACTCAAGCGACTGGAAAGCGTGGGCGCCCGTGGGAAATGCCTGTGGACCTGGAGAACTTTCCAGGGTCTGATCGTGTGGAGCTGACCAGGGCCACGAACGAGAAGGACAAGGACAAGGGGCTGCGCAAGCAGTACGCTGAGGTCCAGCACCACTACGTCGCTCACGTCACGACGGTGGCGGCGGTGAAGGACGTTCAGCAATTGGTGGTGGGTTTGGAGCTGCCTGAGGACGCGATTAGGGCCCTTGAGCGTGTAATGGACCTGGCTGAGAAGGGCAGGGAGCGAGCACGAGCTCGTGCCAAAATGTTGGCAATGGTCAGCGACAAGGGGCCTGAGTTGGGTTGGCCGATGTGCGAGAAGTTGGAGTTGCGCTCGTATGTTGACAACGAGGAGGAAGACAAGGCGATGCGAAAAGCCGAGAAGTTGGTGAAGGCGGAGAAGCAGGTGGCTGCTGCTGCAGCAAAACAGCGCGACCAGCCGAGGGGGAATTCAGCAGGGGAGCGTTTTTCTTATGAACATCCTGTTGTGAATGTACCTTCCCCTCCTATGCCCCAAGATGGTGTGAGGATCCAGTGCTGGAATTGCCGCCAATGGGGGCACCACCAGAACGACTGTACCCTGCCTCGCGGTGCTGGTCGTGGCCGTGGACGTGGTGGATTTTGACCGTGTGGCCATGAGTGCCGTTGGCCATGAGTGCCGTTGCCGTACGTCGGCGTGTGATCGCAATGAACTTTGGTCTGTGCGGAATTGCCAGACGTAGGAATGAATTTTGAAGAACCCTAATTTGTATGGCGTGATGCCGTTGTAAGCGAGCACGAGTCTCGCGTGGTGTGAATTGTGCGAGTTTTTGTTTGAGTGCTTTTCAAGTTTCTTAATTGTGCTTTCTTTGATGCGTAGATGCTTTCTTGGGGCGATGTGTCTCGTGGACGTGTATTGGCGTCGTTGCCGCGATTGCGTGAGCCTTGGTGTTTTGACGGAGTGTCGATGTTAGTGCTTAACTCCGATTGTTTTTGCTGTGTTGTCTTAATGCTGTCGGTAAATTTTGCAGGTTTGGGCTTCTGGTTTCGGCAGGCAGCAGGGCGGTCTTGCTGAGTTGCAATGCTAGTTGAGTTTGTTGCAATGCTAGTTGAGTTTCTTATTGCCCCTTTTCAGCACTGCTTTGTGGTGATCTTTGTGGGCTTGCAGCGGCCGAGTTTCCATTTCAAATGTGTCATTTGTCGGCTCTGTAGCCGTAGCCGATTAGAAAACTGAGAGTTTTCTGATCTGTGACAGGTGACTGGAAGTATGACAGTCACCGGGAACCGATCTGAAAACTGAGGTTTTCTAATCGGTCGGAGGCCATAAGAGCCGTCTCAGTGACTGAGAAGGCTTCTTGCCGTGTTCTGGTTAACTGTGTGGAAGTCCCGCCCCCCGCCCTTGAGCAGGTAGCACCGTGGCAGCGGTGATCGGAGTGCACTGGTTGCAGCTGAATGGAAGATTGTTCTTGGCCCGCAGAAGGGCAGACGGATCTTTGTTAGGCTCCGTAGAGAGTAGGCTGTGGCATTGCACCTGTGCAGTACTGACTGTTTGGCAGAGACTAGCAACAGTTATCCCTCATGGGGGCCTGCGAAGGACCCTCATGCTAGTTCCTGCTTTAAGTGCTGTGCAGTAGACTTAGCTGGGTGTTGGTGCATTGCCAACATACCTGACTTGCGATGAGCAGGTACCCTGTAGCTTTGGAGGGTTTCAGCCCCAGCTAAGTATTTGAACCGTAGCCTAACTCTGAGTGAGAGAGCCGGATATTTTATGTCTCGTGGTGTCGGGAGTGTGGGTACCCCTTGGGATAACATCCGTGAGAGGTGGGACCTTGTGGGTACCGATTTGGGCTAGGGTAGTAGTCGTATGTCATTATAATTTCCACACGCAGTGCAGCGGCCGAGTTTCCATTTCAAATGTGTCATTTGTCGGCTCTGTAGCCGTAGCCGATTAGAAAACCCAGGCTGCAGGGTTGAGGCGCGGGTCAAGTTTGGGCTCCAAAAGCTGAACACAGAACCGAGCACAGTTTCTACACTCTAAAGTACATATACAGCCAGTACCACAGCAATTCCGAACGTGATATGTTAGGGTTCTTGGATGTAAGAAAGAAACCTAACGGGCGCGAAGTTGTTATCGGGGTTCGCTGGATGACACGGAGGGAAGCAGGCGCGGTGATATGGCACCAAGCAGGTGCGGGGAGCATATCACGAATGAGGCTCAAGTCTACGATCTTTTTGCGAGGCCCAAGTGACGCGACTCCTCATAGAACTCCAAAGACAGTATCTAAAATGCCTAAGTATCCCGAGAAATCGAAGTGTCGCGCAACGAGGACACACCTGCGCGAGGGCGAAGCACATTGCAGCTGCACAAGCCAAGATCAACAGCGTGCCCAGAGTGGTGGCGACAGTGCGCGCGATAGGCGCGCTTCGCGTGGAAGGTTTTACAGCCTGGAGCATAAAGAAAAGTCGTTTCAATCTCGTAAAAGGAGACCCTGAGGGCAGACAAGCGCCAATAGGCAGGTCCATCAAGAACACGTCTCAAGCAACATTACGAAGAATACGAAAACTCAAAACATTTCGAGTGTGAACACGGCTTGCTCCATTTCTATGTCGAATTTGCACCACTCTTCGAAAACGGAACTCAGGTTTGAAGTGCCTTGTCGTCCTGACCCCTGCCGACTTTGACTCTGTTCAAGATCATCTTGAGGTTTGTGCCTTGCCCCAGGGCTACCGTGCGAATGAGGACGTACCGACGCCATGTCCAGGTGCTCGTGGTAAAGAAGACGGTAATGAAGCGGAGTCTGTATATAAAACTAGGGGAAACTGTCGACAGGCGAGGCGTCCCCGTTGGAAGGGTGCGGTTGCGGGTTGGTATGGTTGGGACGCAGATGGTTCCGTGCTGCCCTCCGACGCACTTCTCTCGTCTGGCGTGAGATCAGACGAGAGCCTCCCGTCCACGCTCCGGAGAAAGTAGGATGCAGCTGAACATCCGATCGATAGGGTTTGTAATGCTATGCTTTGAGCAGAACTGAGATTAATAGAGTGTTGAATTTCAAAGAAATTGCCCCGAAATTGTTTTGGGGCTTTAGGCCTTTGGCTCCCGCGAAGGCGGGGGGGAGCTTTGGGCTTTGGCCGAAGGCCAAAATTTTTTGAAAAAAGGCTTATATATGGGGCTTTTGTACTCTTGTCCCCAAGTTTCTCGACCTCTTCGATCAAGCTGTAACGTCGACCCTCGCGGCCGCGGGACCCACAGTTACAAACCCTAAATGTCTGATAATACCTCACATTTAAGGAAATGCTTGGTTAAGGAAACAACCAACTTTTCGGGAAGTCGGAAAAATGCGGAAAAAGCTGGGCTGGAAAAAAACATTAAGAAAATGTACCCAAATAAGGAAATGAAGGCTGCTGAATCATTTCGTTAACGGAAATCGTAATGTCATATTAAGGAAACGAAGGCTACCTGAACATCAGGAAATTCCATTGTTATTAAGGAAATTGTAGCTGGATCTAAGGAAATTATAGTCGGTATCGTTCATGAAATTGTGAAATTCGGACACTCATTGATTGGCGCTTTGGCCTTGATACGCGTTAAGACTATAGATTTCAAGTCGTCGTAGTCTTCCTGACTAATAATCCCACTTTGCAAGTCAGCATGTAATTCTCGCAGTTCCTGGCGACTGCTCGGATCCATGCTGAATTTAAGAGAATGCGCTGGCTGACTGCGCTTTCCAATCCCTAAGAAGAAATGGATTTAAGAGAAGAGGCTGGCTGACGCTCGAATCGCGTTTCCTTTTCGTTAGTCATTTCGGTAAGAGGCTGACGCTGGCAGCGGGGGGGGTCAGGAAAATACGGAAAAGGCTAGGTTGGCTCCAAGGCACGGTATCGGTTGCAACCGATATCCGATAAATCGATATATCGGCGATATTGCTATCAATCGATAATGTTTTTAAGAGTTATCGGAATATCAATATCGACTAATTACTAATTATGTAACATCGGTATCAACTAATACAAAATCAGTGTCATATCGGGAAAGATATCAGAATATTCAAATATCGGAAGCGATCCTTCGGCTGCAAGAGAAGTGGCGTCCCAAGGACCAAGCGGCTTGCACCGACGCGCTTGCGTATGAGAGCACCGCCCAACGTGACACGCCCAATGCCAAGAAGTCCATTATTTCCAACACAAAAACCATATTTGCAAGTGTTTTCAGATAGTGATAGTGAAGTTGTATGAATATGAACCCGCTACAGCAGTGCCACGGGGCAATAAAAATGATGACGAGTTTGACTTGTATCTTGCAGAGTGGTGGAAGACTCAGGGGGGGAGGGATTCCCTTTTATTACGATGTTCAAGATGACCAGACCACACCGTTCCTTGTTGCGCCTGCGAGCACAACCGGTGTTAGTAGAGCGAGCTTTTAGCGCTTGCATCCAGATGCATAGCGACTTAAGAAAAAGTCTGAATGAAGGGACCATTGAGCATTCCCTAATAATGGTTGCAATGAACTAGATATGTAGATAGGTAGGAATCATGTGCCGAAGAGCTGAACTAGATAGGTAGGAGTAGGCAACATTCGTATGCTTGCTAGGAACCGATATATCAGTTTATTATAATATCGGTATTACCTAATAGTTATTTTTTCACATATCGGAAAATCGGTATCAACTAATACCCAATTAGTTAATATCGGTATCGACTAATAACTTAGAGACACTATTGGTATTGCCTGATAGATTTTTTTGGCATATCGGTATCGACTAATAACACCTTGGACCAACCGATACCGTGCCTTGGTTGGCTCCAAATTCCTGTTTCCTTAAATATGCGGTATTACTGTATTTTCGTCCATAAGCCACATGGGGACAAGAGTAGGGCTTTTGGATCATTTTTAAGGTGGGGGGGGTGGGCCTTCGGCGCCGAAAAAGGCGGGGGGGCTTTGGGGCTTTGGGCTTTTGGTCAAAACCCCAAACGATTTCGGGGCAATTTTTTTGAAATTCAACACTCTATAATATGGGTCCGGAGGATCAACCCGCGCAGTGTGACGTGCAACCCCCATATATGGGGGGTGACCAAGTCCCCTGAGCCGTGCCGTGGTTGCGTCTTGCGTGCGGTGGGTGGCGTAGTGAGCAGTGATGGGGTGCGGTGGTGTGCATCCCACACGTCGACCATGGGTGACCCACCCACACTTTCAGGTACACCGGGCCTCGCCTGGTTGTTGTCCGCGCGTCGTCGGAGGACGACACGGACCGCCCACCAATGGAGGAGGAGCCTATGGAGACTACGGAGTACATACATGGACGGCGACCGGCTGCCTCCTCCGTCGGCGAGTGGCTGGCTGCATACAATCGTGGTTCTGACGTGGGCCCCCACGATCCGTATGGTGAGGGCAAGGATCCGTATGGTACCACTGACGAGGAGGAGGAAGACGACAACCCCAACAAGGAGGAAGCGGGTGTCATCACTCCCGCAACACATTACTTCATTCATTGCAGCCCACCAACACTGCCGCAATGCGCGGTTCCAGTGCGACGTGTCGTCATGGCTTCGCACCTTCAACGCAACTTTTTAGCAGCTCAACCGCTTACCTACCGCGGTGCCTCCAATGTTGCCACGCAAGTGGTGTTCGTCCCGTGGACACGACAGTTGACGATCTCGTCGTATGTCGGGTCCGGCGGGCGGGCGGGGAGCTGGGCCGTGGCATAACCCGCCCTTCCGCGAGGGGTGGGGAAAGATATCGGTCCAAAATTTCGTCCGTCCGTCCGTCCAAAAACTCGTCCGTCCAACTGGACGGACCAATTTTTGGACGGACGGACGGACCAAACATTCTTAACATTCTAAGATTTTCGAAAATAGGGCTCCCATACTTAAGCCCATACTTAAGGAGGGTAACGCGTCGGCCCGCGTCGACGCCTGCGTTTTCCCATACTTAAGAAAATTTAAATTTTTTCTTCATACTTAAGGAATATACACTGACTCCCCCCTCCCTCCCTGACCAGGAACTCAGGGGGTATAACCCAGTCGCATGCGAGTGTCAAACGTGCGTTGCGTCAGAGAGACGAACTCAACGACAGAGCTTGACAATCGTATACGATTGTCGCACGTGAGTCTGGTTGTCGGACCTAGTGCACCTGCTTGACAATCGTATACGATTGTCAAGCAGGTGAGTCTTGGTGTCAGGTGTGCTGCACATAGACATATCGGGGCGTCTAAGGTTCAGGGTTTTAGGATATATGTTGAATATATATATTGGAGGAGTTGTAACCGGAGGTCATTTCATCACACCTGCGTTCGTCACATAGAACCACAACCCGCCCCTTAGACTACCTCACCATTATGCCCAGTATTGGAATATTGCAGTATTGGATATGGCCTTTCGATACTTTTACGTTTCGCGACTGCCAGTTACAACAAGCCCAATGGGTTCCTGAAGACCGTTTAATTCTCCGCTTGTGGCGGCGAGCGCGGCAACAAGCTGAAGAAGACTGGGAGGACTTCGGGCAACATGCAGTTAATCTCAGGACCTATCACTGGTGGAGTTTTTGGCCGATGTACGTCCACGGCCGTAGATCCAGCGAAAGGTTCGGGGTGAGGCATCTCGTGTACTGGTATGAGGGCGGGTGGATCTACCACCGATACTCAGATTTGGAGTGGCGGGGCTGGCGAAATAGACACCGCTACAGCGAAACTACGCACGGTGCCCTGACAGATCTGGAAAGCGATCTGCTGCAGGAAGATGAAAGGAGATGCGAAGGTTGCGGGCGTATGTTCAGAATCTGCACCCTAACGCGCATAATTGATGCTAGCGCGTGCAATGAGGAGACATATGCTTGGTAGCTAACACTTATGTGTGAAAACGTATATTTACATGTATGAAAAACAATAACTTTCACGCCGTGCATACCAAAACTACCCTCTGGACACTTCTGACAATCGTACACGATTGTCAACACCGTGTTGAAAGGAAGTCCCTCGAAGTTTACTGCTATATAAGTAATGTTACATGTCTTTTATTCATTTATTTTCGCAGTAAAATACTAGCATCATGAATACTCCTCAGTTCATGGAAGACGCACTTGTTGAGCTTGAACGTATGTATATCGAATACGAAAAATGCAGTGTGTGCCATTCCTGGAATTTGTTCTTATATCGCGAGGAAGTGTTCATCGATCCTGCGCTGATTCCTACACATGACCCCTCTGAGGCTAAGTGGAGGTTTATCCGCGACACTCGGGAAACGTGGTATTTTCAACTGTTGGATGCGCATCGGTATCCTGGCACTACTGCGCAATATACGTACACTCCAACGCACGCCAACCCTGGCGCACTTACCCCAAAAACAATGGCGGTTCCCACAGATTTCATTCCGGAGTTGATTGACCAGGGCACAGGCTATAATCCCGAACCTGATGACGACGGAAAGTGGTGCAATTGCCGTTAGGTAAAAAATACCAGGCTCCCATGCCTACTTAAGACGTGTTGTAGCGAGTTGTAATCATTTGTTTTCGCGTTCAAGAACTTCCGGAGAAATGGCGTTGACACGGCAGATTGAGCGCGTCTTGCTTTGGTTAGACGGTTTTGATGAGGATGAAGATATGATAAATAATGTGTCCATTTTCGGTTATACACCTTGCGTAAAATGTAATGCGGAAAACGTATATGTGCATTGCGAAAGGCCTATCATTCAGGGAAATTGGGACTTGGACGAAATCTCTGCAGGATACCGTTATGTACGCCGAACTCGGTTTTTCCTATTCTTTACCTTGATGCATCTCGAACGATTTCCCTCCAGGAACCCTTGGACGGGGAGGTGGGTAACGCCTAGAAATCTGAAAATACCTGTGGACAAGATAAATGATTTATTGTTACCGGAGCAGCGCGGCGAGAGTATAGAGCAATATTTAGGAGCTTGCAACTGTGCGGCGGATATGCCTGACGAGGACTTGGACTTTGGCTTCTAAGAACATGCTAATTGTACCAATTATTTTAAGAAAATAATTGTTAGTTCTAAGTAGTGTTTTATTCATACCCTGCATCCTCCACACAGCTACCATTTTCGCTACTTCCGTATACAGCGTTCTCATCATTCCATACTCGCAGTGTGGGTATGACCTAGTGCAACTGCTTGACAATCGTATACGATTGTCACACGTGAGTCTGAGTGTCGAAGCTATTGCCCTTCGGCTGTTTCGAAATATAAGGGGTTGAAGTAATAGATAAACGTCATTTTTTTACACATAATGCATCTTCCGAATAACGTCTTGTTAAAAATCTTTCAGGCCATTCCTTACGGACCTGATCATTCCAATGAACCGTTATGTATGTATCTCGGGAATCTCTGCCGAATAAGATGTGTCTGCGTACAGTTCAATGATACAATAATCGGGCGTGCGCAACCCGCGCTAAGTGTTGGGCTAGTCCCTTGCGGCAACGCTATCACCCGCTCTCTTCTTACCGCCTACATTTTTTTTATGGAAGACGCCAACCTTCGTCTCTTAATTCACCGAGCCCATGTCTCCCTCCTACGCCTACAAAGCATGTTTCATCAAAAGTATCCTGAAATGGTGGCTCCTAGCGGAATGTGCATGTCTCCGAAATTAATCGCGGACCACCTCAAAATGTTCGCGCTGGACACCATTCTTTTAACCCCACTGCCCGAGTCCCCCCACGAACATGTTTTACATGTCCGATTCAATTCGACTGAAAGATCAGAATCGTCCTCACTTCCCATCTTGGAATGGCAGATTCGATGTGGCGATGATACCTGCTCCCCATTCGTTTCCATGCTCCATGTGCCCAATGTTCCGTTAGTAAATATCAGTGTGTTGTTCCGTTACGATGACCTGTCAAACGCTGGGGTGTGGGCCATCGATAGCTTATCAAACGCGCCGGCAACCAATAGAATTTTGAATCGTTACCCCGATGTGTACATGACATGCCGGCTTGCTGCACGCGTGATACGCATTGTAGATCAATATTTGCGCTCTGGTCGCTCCTATTTCCATCCGGTTCCCCGTGAAGAGAGTTTAGTTGCCAAAGTATGCCAATGTATGACATTGACAAGAAAAACACTTCAACAACATGAACTCGACAGTACAACGGATGGGCTCGGGGGATGGATCATAGCGAACGATTTATGATCGGGTATGTGCAACATTTTTATTGTGCACGCAGATTGTATTATTACAATTATTTGGATATTTTGTGCTACCCTGAAATGTATGTTTCGTGGGTGTCCTCGGTTCTAGGGTCGGAGCCCGCCAGTGTCAAATGTACTAGCATTCATGCAGATTTACACGCTATGTCAAGTGTCGGGGTGCGCGAGCAACGCTGCCGCGAGAGCGCCTGTAAGCTCGAAACAAGCTTGTGGCTGCTCAGCCTCCATACCCGTGTCTGGCTGCGCAGTCCCCATGTCAAAATAGGCCGCGACTTCAGTCAATTCCATTTCGTGGTCATCAGGCACATTGGCCTTTTGTTTTTCTATCAGCGCTATGTCACCTGCGAGCACCTCGGAATACCGTGCTCTGGCCATTTTCAACACCTCTGCATCCATGTCGATCGAAAGGACATGCCTTTGCTCCATATACCCCGCCATGGAGGCTGGAGCCGTTCCGCAAGGAAATTCCATAACACAAGCATCCATGTTGCTGTACAAGCGCATCAGCTCACGGTAAAGACGGATTGGCTTCTGAACGCTGCGAATATTTTGTCCATCTTCTTTCTTCAGGTACTCCTTAGGTGGCAGCGGTACCTCCTGTTTATAAACAAACAACACACTCGAGTCTGAGTGTCGGACCTAGTGCACCTGCTTGACAATCGTATACGATTGTCACACGCGAGTATGAGTGTCGGACCTAGTGCACCTGCTTGACAATCGTATACGATTGTCACACGCGAGTCTGAGTGTCGGACCTAGTGCACCTGCTTGACAATCGTATACGATTGTCACACGTGAGTCTAGGTGTCCGAGCTAGTGCACCTGCTTGACAATCGTATACGATTGTCACTTGCGAGTCTGCGTGTCTGAGCTAGTGCACCTTCTTGACAATTTTGTTTAGCGGAGTTGCATTCATGACAAGATATGAATGCATACCAGGATTCTTACCATGCTGTTCGTGAACGCGTTCGCAAACTTTCCGACCGTTGTTCGCAGCGGGGCCCACTTCGGTAGCTTATTACTCTTTGAGGGATCTTCCACCAAGTGCAGCAACACATACGGTTGCAAAACGCTGACCGGACCAGCCGCATTATTACCTATGCGTCCTCCGCCTCGATTCCAGTATTGAACCGTCTGGTGGCATGTCCATTGCAGCGGCCATCCTTTGGTCGAAGCACAGAAGGCATCGATGATTGCTTGCTGCCTCGATATCGCGAAGGTTTTTCCATTAATGGTCACATTACTGCGGGTGGTCGAGTCCGGTAAGAATAGAATCACAATGCCACCATAATCCATAGTCGACATGCAAATACCACCCATGTATGAGTAGAAGTCTGTTGAATAGGTATCCCATACCTCCGAAAACAGCCCAAAAGGACCATCCACAAAGATCAGATCCACTCCATAGCGAGCGTGTTGCAATGTTTTTTCATTGCGCCAATTGACCATGACTTGATTGCTGCGTGGACCCTTATTCCTTTCGGCGCGAGATTCGTTAACCTGTGGAACATTGCTTTCATCAGTCTGCTTTGAAATACATACGCAGGAAATACTTAATACATTGCAATGTAGATATTTGAACAGCTCTAACCTTCATTCCGAAATCCAGCAATCCCTCAGTCAGAAGCTTCGCCAGCAACTCGCGATGGCACTTGTTGAAGTCCACCGGCTGCTGGACTCCCTCGGCAGCATGCAGCTCCTTGTGTTCGATTTTCAGCTCCATGAATTCAATCACCGCGCTCTTCGGCTCCCAATCATGATCGAAAATCTCCGTTTTAATCAGAGCATCCGGCATCCCGCCCTCCCGGCGTGACGCTTTCACACGGAGTTCCAGCCATTCCCAAACGGCCTGTAATACGCATCAGAATCAGTCTTCGAACTCAGAGACAGAGCAGACTCTAAGTCAAGGTAACGCCAGAGCTTGACAATCGTATACGATTGTCACACTTCTTTTACCAACATTTACCAACTAACCCATGGCATGATCATCACAAGTGTATAACGGGGTCACCTTCGCACTGAACGCGGCGATCTCGTCATTGATATCTGGCATTTCTTTGGCTTCCATCATCCGCGACGCTGCCAGTACTGCAGGGGCCATATTAATCTGAGACCCAGCTGCTGCTTGAATCGCCCATAGCAAATGCAGGCAGTTTTCCTCAAACCCCCTTTTCGTATGGGTGATGCCCAACGTCTGCAGAAACCATGCGGAATCGTATACGGGTGCCTCAGTGTAGGCAGGGCCATAAAGCTTCGGAATCGTGAACGTAGCCCCAAAGCGACCGGCATTTCGAATCTCGATGTAGTCATCCGGCAAGGAGTGAATGTAGCACAAGATCATACGCGTGGCTGCATAGCAAACATCACTGTCATTAGGACTTGTAATCCTGCAACTTAAAAAAAAATAATTGTGAGGACTAACTCACCAGCGCAATCCACAAGAGTCTTGTAAGTATGCATGGTATCCTGCGATGACTTATTCACACTCTTGTCCATAGCCCTTCCTTCCTTGGAATCAACGCGCTTCCATCGTTTTGCTTTCATCATGCTCTTCATGACCTCATCGAAGCGTGCAGTGTAGAATTTGTTGGAAGATTTGATTAACATCCACACCAGAAGCTTGGTTTCCAAATCAGGCTCTCTGTGGACGTCTTGCATAAGTGTCTGGTGATGCTTTTGCACGTACGTCACGATGCTGCGAATCACGGTAAAATTCCCCATCAAATTCATAGGGCCCCCAAGGGTTGTCAGCTTTTAGTTTGAGTATACTATCCTGCGTATCCTCATCATCATCATAGACGTCCATCATAGCCTCTCCGGATATATACCAATCTGGGTATTTAGTCCAACCCATCAGCGAGGCAAACTTGGCCTTGGCAGATTCGATGACATCCTTGATGAAACCAAGACGATGACAATACGAGCTGAACTCAGTGCCAGTCAAAAACTTGCCCTTGCAACTGATCCCATATTTCTGGTAGAACTCCTTCCGTTTGTCCACATCGTCCACTAATACTCCTTGCTTCGCCACATTAAGAACAAAGAAAAAATATCGTACATCAAACCCTAAGGCTGATAGCGAGGTGCTTATAGCCTCTAGGGTAAGAACAGGCTGCAGTTCTTTCGGATAGTTCTTCAACTCGAGAGCTTCCTTCCGCCATTCATCTCCCAGTTTTGGATCCAGTAACCGCAAAATCTGCAAGCAAGACACGTTGGACACATGTAAGGGGGGCGACACGCTTGTCACGCGTGGGTGAGAACTGAAGCTTGCGCCAAAGCTTGACAATCGTATACGATTGTCACGCGTGAGTCAGGGGCGAAGCTAGCGCCAAAGCTTGAGAATCGTATACGATTGTCACGCGTGGGTGAGAACTGAAGCTTGACAATCGTATACGATTGTCACGCGTGGGTGAGAACTGAAGCTTGACAATCGTATACGATTGTCACACGTGGGTGAGGACACATGAGAGAGCGCGGAAGTTTCATACCTTTTGCGCATCCCGCTCGCGCGATTGGAGGAGGGCAACTTTTGCCGATTGATCCCGAAGTTTGGAAATCTCGTTCGAGTAGGCCGCCGCGGTCGTATCCCTCAGATTATTCCGATACCAAGCGTTACTCTTGGCACTAGCTTGCCTTACCGGGAATTGTGTAAAATGCGCCAGTTGGTCTTCCGAGGCGTCGGCAATATTCAACAGCAAAATCCATTTATCGTGTTCGTGAGAGTCAACAAGACTTTCTGTTTGGTCGGTGTTCGTCAGTGTCCCGATAAGGCTCTGCGCAAACCGAAACTTGTAAAAAATTCATTCATGTACACACGGTATTTTATTGAAACGATGAAACAAATGATATCATACAAGGATCGCTTACCAAAACACAAAGAGGTGTTTCTTTCTTCAGAATTGTAATCGTTGTGGCCAACCCCTCCAGAGAGGACCTATTACTGGTCCCGGTACCGTTCCAGAATGCTTTACGTTTCCTTGCGTTCAGGACAAGGTCAAGCCAGGCGTCATAGCGATGCTGGCCATCCACCACGACAAGCTGCATTCGCATGAACTTGTTTTTCACCCACTTCTTGTAGTCATCAGGACCACTATCGAATAGACTGAGATAGTCGGTCTCCAGATTGTGCACCATGTTGTTGAAATTGCTTACTTCCTCAGGAGCCGCCGCATCCGCCGCTGCAAGCAACCGAAATGAACTCAGGTCTGACAATCGTATACGATTGTCAAGCTTTGTAGGAAAGTCCCGAACCCTTGCATAATACTAGTGCTGACAAGCAATGCCTCACCGGGATAAAACTTGGACATGAGCATTTGCCTATACTCTTCGTCCGTGTAATAGTGTCCAGTCCACCACACGATGACATGTGATTTGTCCACCTCCCATCGCTCCATGATGACCTTCTTCTGCTTCTCTATTCCCTCTTGTGAAGTCGCGCGGGTAAACGAAAGTCGGTTTGAGTCCCCCTGAACATCAGCAGGATGTACCAGCAAGCCAAGAGGGGCAACTACTGGAAGCTTTTTGTCTTCTCGAGTATTATGCTGGGGACGAAAAGTCCATTCTGAGATCACTTTTTTGATATTCAGCGGTCCTGGGAATATGTAGTCTTGCCTGTTGTCGTCATCAGTGGTCCCAGATATCGCTGCCTTACCCTTCGGGTCACGAGCACGCTTTGGCGGTGGTGCACTCCCCGAGGTCTCGGGTGCAGGAGCTGACGCTGCCTCTGGCCCTGCCTCTGGCGGTGCATCTGCATCAGCTTTTCTCTTACCTAGCATTCTTTTAAGAGTGCCAGCAGCTTTAGGTGCGTCCCGATTCTTCAGTAATGCAACAGCTGTATCAACTACCCTACATTCTGGGAAAACCAGAAGACGCGTCTTCTGAACGTCTTCTGAATGTCTTCTGAACGTCTTCTGAGACGTCTTCTGGGTCCAGAAGACATCCAGAAGACGTCCAGAAGACGTCTTCGGCGCGTCTTCTAATGTCTACCATCTTCTGGTTTCCAGAAGACGTGCAGAAGATCTTCCGGGAAGACATCCAGAAGTTATCTTCTGGACGTCTTCTACATGTCTTCTGAATCCCGGAAGACGTCTTCTTGATATCTTTTGGGCGTCTTCTGTACATCTTCCCCGAAGATCTTCTGGACGTCTTCTGAAACTCAGAAGATGGTAGACATTAGAAGACGCGTAGAAGACGTCTTCTGGATGTCTTCTAGATATCTTCTGGAACCCAGAAGACATCTAGAAGACATCTTCCGGAATTCAGAAGATGTACAGAAGTCATGCAGAAGACGTTCAGAAGATATCTTCTGAATGCCTTCTGCATGTCTAATAAATTTCAACATTCGTATACGCATTCGCGAGGAATATTTTTAGGCTGAAATAAGCTTGCAAGAAGGATGAGTGCAAACAAGATGTATGGCATAATACACTTCTCGCCATCCTTAACAAACATATTCTCAATGTTTGATACACGACAAGAGATGATTTATTTGTGTGGAAGGCTAAGATGCTTTGGAGACTAAAATTGCTTTAACAATATTACTTTTCAATCAAGAACCTAATCATAAGGAGGGCCACACATATTATTATCCTAACTAGCTAAGTGTCTAGAACTACTTCAGATTCATGTTCTAAACGACTAGTCTAATTACCTAGAAACGATGTTCATCTAACATGCACACATGGCATAGGTCTTGGACCACGCAAAAACATGGGTTTTCCACTCGCTCGTTTTTAACCGATCTGAAAAACAACGCACACCAAAATACCAACACTTAGTAGAGTGAAAACACACAATGAATACAAGCACAAATTCCTAGGAAGGGTAAGGTAAGTACCTTTACTCTTCTAGTTGTGGGCGATGGGCTGAAAATGCGCTTTTCCCACTTGCTCATTTTCAGCCAATCTGAAAAACAAAGCGCAACTCAAAACCAAAGGTTAGTAAAGCGGAAAAACACAACGCATAAAGGCAGTATTTTTTAGGTGTGACACTAGGGGATGATCGAGCAAATACCTTTACTTGTGGTGTTGAGGTTGGGCTGAAAATTTACCTTTTGGACTAGGTCATTTTCAGCCGATCTGAAAAACAAAGCGCAACGCAAAACCAAAGGTTAGTAAAGCGCAAAAATAGTACGAGACGAAATACAAGATTACCGAAGGAAAACAAAAAGGCCTAGTGGTGTGAGTTGGAATCGAACCAACATCATCTCGTCCAAAGGACGAGCGAGAACACATGTCTCGTTCACACCTCAATTAGACGCTAAGCACGCCGAAGTGCGCGTAAAAAAACCAAGGCACGAAAAGCACCCGCAATCACTATTGAAGTATTGCGTTGTGCAACGTTTTTCTGTTAGACGAACTATTTTAAAAGGACCACTTCACCCAGCAGCAGTCCGCGGAAAACGAGGCTGCGGTGGAATTGAGTTGGATGCAGGTGTAAAAGTGGTAGATGCAAATTTCACTTCAACGTTAAATAAAATTCAAACTCGAACGGTCATGTCGATGTGCGGTGCGGTGCTCGTGCT
The DNA here is from genome assembly GCA_001247695.2 of Cymbomonas tetramitiformis. NCBI lineage: Eukaryota > Viridiplantae > Chlorophyta > Pyramimonadophyceae > Pyramimonadales > Pyramimonadaceae > Cymbomonas > Cymbomonas tetramitiformis. The sequence goes on from LGRX02033398.1 coordinate 49,061, forward strand.
CACTCCCCTGCGCTGGGCCTGACGATGCGATGCGATGCGATGCGATGCTAATGCTAGCTGACGATGACGCCTGACCACGACCGCGACCACACGCCAGCGCCACACCAGCGCAGCGCAGCGCTGGCAGATTTTCCGGGTTTGCTATCCGCGGTATCGTGCAGTCATCACGTCTCACGCGACTCACTGCGCGCGTGATCGACTGTTCGACCGTTGCTAGGAGGGATGGTGCTCTAAAACAAGAGCAGTTTCTTCTAGCAAATTCGTCGGCCGTTTTAACTTAGTAACTTGGTACGTTTGCCCCTCTCCCGAACAAACCACTTGTTTTTTTGCACTTCTACCTACACCACATAATTATGCCCGGTATTGTGCACCTTATATGTTTTTTTGTTTTTTCGCGATTTTTAAAGCTTTTTTCAAAACAAAAAAACAAAAAAAACAAAAAAACATACGGAAGACACCCCAGATATCTTCTGTGCATCTTGTTACCCTCCAGAGATGTCTTTGAGGAAGACGTGTCTTCTGGAAATCTGCAACTTGTAGAAGTTCCCGTCAACGTCTTAACACCCCTCTTCGGGGCGTCTTCCTCATTTTTTTGAAGACGCGTAGAAGATCGTCAAAAAAATGAGGAAGACGCCCCGAAGAGGGGTGTTAAGACGTTGACGGGAACTTCTACAAGTTGCAGATTTCCAGAAGACATGTCTTCCTCAAAGACATCTCTAAGACAACCGGAAGATGTACAGAAGATATCTGGGGTATCTTCCGCAAGCACAGTCAAGAAGACGTCCGGAAGATGTCAAAAAAATGTCTTCCGCGTGTCTTCTGTGTGTGTCTTCCGCGTGTCTTCCGCACCTCTTCTGGGTTCAGGAAGACATATATTCCCCGAAGGTGTCTGGAAGATGTACAGAAGGTATCTGGGGTATCTTCCGCAAGCACAGTCAAGAAGACGTCCGGAAGATGTCGGGAGATGTCTTCCGCGTGTCTTCTGAGTGACTTCTGAACGTCTTCTGAGTGTTTGTCTTCAGGATGCCCTCCGCACTACCTTGGCCAAGTGTCCTTTGTATAGGAGATAGAATGGCAAGTAAACGTGCCGCGCATCTCCAAAAGGGGGAAGCGCCCACAAAGACCAAAATGTCGTCCTTCAAACGAGCGATGCTCACTAAACCCCCCCCCGAATCCGCGGCGGAGGTCTTCCGTCAATCCAAGCCGGAGGTCTTGAAGGGGAAGATGGCAGCGGTGCACGATTGGTTGTCTACGGTGTCGCCATCCCGCGAGCTGGATCATGAGATGACGGCATGGCTCGGGGAATCCGTCTACATTCATGAGCATTCCCCTGCAACAAGGTGCTTGCTTGTCTCCATAACCCACATGCATCTATCATGCACATTTATGCAGTTTGGAATGCATACAACCGAAGATGTGTGGAGCATCTTCTGCGCAACTTCCGGACGTCTTCCATGTGTCTTCTATGAATTCACCATCACAATGTTTTCGCAGGGCTGAAGATCATGAGGACGCGGTTCGTATTTGCGTGCCGCGTCAAAGCAACCGGCCACCTTTCGGCTTAGCCGAGCCCACTAATGTGCTTTTCTCGGTTCAAGAGTTTTTTGGCTATGTGCAAGAAATTTCAGACTTGCATGAACCGGGCTTTAAGGAGCATACGTGGGAGGACATTTTCTCCGATCCATTGGACTTGGCCGATGATCCGGGCACGGTGCACTTTCGACAACATAAGTGGCTGCTTGAGCCTCCCATTGGCGTCAACCTCCAAGGAATGGTGTTGAAGATACGGGATGCAATCGCATCGGGCGAACCATATCATCGTCCGCCGGAGCTTGTGAGTGATGGGGATAGGCGAATGAATCCGCAAAGGCTTTCACCTTCACCTCCGGCCCCGATGGATGAAGTTGTGGACATGACCTATACCGAAGTCCATGAGCCCGAGGACCCTCCCCCGGAGATGCCAACACGAAGGTGCGAACCGGTTGCCACGGCATGCCCGTATCTCCATGAAAGATGTATGCCTGCACGCTCCATCGGAAGTCGTTCCGAAGACGTTCCGAGCATATTCTGCGCATCTTCCGGGCTCATGGACTTCGGTAAATCTAACGTAGAGCAAAATGACAATAGCAGAATCTGAAATCAAGCATTCCAAAACTGAAATCTGAAATCCACCGTAGAGCAAAATCAGCCAAAACTGAAAATCGGAAATCTAATGTGGAGCAAAATGACACATATAAAAATCTGAAATTGGTTTGTAAAATCTGAAATCAAGCATTCAAAAAACTGAAACCTGAAATCTAACGTAGAGCAAAATCAGCCAAAATTGAAATTTGGAAAATCTAACATAGAGCAAAATGACAAATGCAAAAGTCTGAAATGGAGCATTCCAAAAACTGAAAACTGACATCCAACATAGAGCCAAATTAGCCAAAATTGAAAATCGGAAATCTAACGTAGAGCAAAATGACAAATGTAAAAAATCTGAAATCAAGCATTCCAAAAACTGAAATCAGAAAACTAACGTAGATCAAAATTAGCTGAGATTGAAATTTTGGAAATCTAACGTAGAGCAAAATGACATATGTAAAATTGCGCTTTCGCATTTTCCCTTCAATTTCAACAAATGCAACAATCTTGATTATTGCTAATTAATTACAAATGGTCATCACAAATCACAATGGTCAAATGGGGGCAAGGCCATAAGAAGATGTTGCGTCCGAACGGCACGAACACCGGACCGAAGACGCTCAAGTGTCACGAACGCGTTGAAAATGCTACAAGCGGGCATCATGAGCGTGCTAGCGTCTTGGGATAGAGACGAGGGCTACTCGAAAAACATGCTTGAAGACTTGATCGGGCAGTTGACGGTCATAACGAGAGAGCTCACTTCGGAGCTTGTAGACTGTAAGGTACGGAAGACATCTGGAAGACATCCCGAATACGTTCCGAGTACATTCCAAACGTCTTCCTTAATTACCTTTTATTTGGTGATTTTGCAGGATGTTCCTAAGCTTCAAAATCTGGTGGATGAGTTCTTCAAGTCACTCGAGCGCGATGGCTCACCTGACTGGCTGGTCATCAACACGCATTTGCTTTCCCACTTCCCCGACCAACTCCTCATGTATGGTCCAATACGGGGAACATGGATGTACGTGTTCGAATCATTCAACGGGAAGATTCGAAGGTGGGTGAAGAACAATGCATATCCGGTTCAGAGTGCTATGCAAGGCTTCGGGCGGTACCGGATGGTACATGTGGTGCGAGGGTTAATCTTGGTACTTCGTCGCCGGCGGGAGGCAACCACCAATCCCACCCGGCCACCCGTGCTCCGGTTCTTGACCACCGCACCGTTGAGGGCGCCGAACACCGTGGTTTTGGGAACACAAGGCAAGCGCCATGTACTCTCCCGCGCTGAAACGAAAGCGCTGGAGCTGTGGATGCATGGCAACGTGCCCCAATACCGCAAGTTGAAGGCAAAATTCGACGACTACGTCACCTACTGCAAGAGGTAAGTAAGAAATGAAACCCATAAGGTGCCTGGAAGACGTTTCATATATCTTCTAGGCATCTTCCACACGTCTTTGGTAAACACATGTCCTGACACTGTGCACGTATACATTCGCAGGGAAAACCATATGGTTCGGAGACGTATTGGCGCACATGCCGGAGGGTCTCACCTGATGGATGTGCCGCTGCATATGCACGGTAGCGACCCCAAGGTCTGGCTGGGGAGACCATTCACGGAGAATGAAGCGGCACTCGTCGAAGGGCCTCCTCGCGTGTGTCAATCTTTCGGCTCGGTCGTGGTTCGAGGAGTTTGCTATCGCACGGCAGCTCAGGACAAGACGAAGAAAACTTGTCAACGTTACTTCCGAGCCTTTTTCTCTGGAGAAACATCAAAGGCCCGAGGAAATCGAGACTGGCCGGTGCGTCCGTGCATTACGTTTTGGTGAATGTGCGCAGAATATGTACCGAATGTCTTCTGCGTGTCTTCTCGACGTCTTCGGGGATTCTTACTATAGAGTATTGTGGCTCCAACTCGCAGGTACGCCATGGTAGATAGCATCTACAAGGTCGACTTGGCCGCGAAAGAGTACATTCGTGTGAAGGGAAAGTGGTTCCCTGAATTCAACCAAGCGACGACAAAACGGTTTGCCAAGCTAAACTCGAAGTACGGGCCGGACAATACCGCAAAGGTGGTGTACACATACGACCTGGCGGCTCTAATTATCCTGGCGGCTCAAATTGAGCACCAAGTTGTAATCAAGAAACATCCTGTGATGAAGACGGCGGTGGTATTTGATTTAAAGGCTGACTTTTTCGAGTGCATCGACGATGATGGTTCACGCCCGAAAGGTGCAAGACGCAAGAGGCGATCATGATAATACGCCGGGCATCGTACTTAGTGGTCTGTATGTTGAATAGATGCAATCGTACATGTATGTGTAGATAGACCTATCAATTAACTTAGCCGTATATTATGTATCATAGCAACAGAGCATGATGACAACCCTGAAGTTGTTAGGAAGATACCTGGAATGTCTTCCGCATGTCTTCCGTGCGCCTTCTGAATGTCTTCTGTGATTACGCGACTAGTGTACGTGTGGTATGAAGTAGCTATGTGGCCAAATTGCATAATCATCACATATGTGTCGATAACACATGTCAGAATGTATTCTGGCCCAGAAGACATTCGGAACATCTTCCCGGTATCTTCCGGGAAGACTGCCCTTTGCATGTCTTCCGGGAAGATGTCTTCCAAAATCCGGAAGACATTCCGCACATCTTCGGCACGTCTTCCCCGAAGAGTGTCTTCTGGTTTCCAGAAGACGTTCCCGTCAGAAGACGTCTTCTGGAAACCAGAAGACATCATTTCTACGAAGACGTCTATAAGACGTTCAGAAGACGTCTTCTAGACGTCTTCTGATTTTCCCAGAATGTAGGGCTATCTCCTTATTATCTCCACCTTCCACAAGGGCCCGAATTCCACTCTCGAGGTCTTTCTTCTCCTTCTGTTTATTTGTAGCGGCATACTCGAGCATTAGCGCAACGACTTGCTCAGCTGGTTGCTGAGCTGGTTGCTGAGCTGGTTTCGGCGCACCAACTGTAATAGTCAGCTTTCTTGGCGATTTAGCTGTAGCTTGAGGATCACTTGCGACTGGAGTGGCATCTTCACTTGCGACTGGAGTGGCAGCTCCTGCGGTACCTGGAGCAACACCAGCGGCGGGTAACTCATTTGAACCACCTTCACCGGATGCCAAAGATCCGCTCTGAGAGGCCTGTGCACCTCCGGAGGCCATACGCTGTAAATCTCTCATTGAGCCTCCGATTTTCTTTCGAGCGGTTTGTTTTGTACGAGCCATGCAATAATGAAATCAATGACACCCCGACATGCATTTATAGGGCTGCAGGTACGCACCTCCCTCACGCCCGGCAGCCACAGCCTGCTGTGCCTTAGCAGTGGGCTTTCTGACTCTTGTTGTTGACCTCCCTGTAGACATCTGTAAAATTATGAATTATTTTAATATTTTCCTAGTATATATAGATAAAGAAAATCTATAAATATATCTACTACAATACGCGTATATGTGACAATCGTATACGATTGTCAAGCTTCGACCGTACGGTTAATCATGTTCAGATGTGCACGAGTAGTGACAAACTCTTCGCGAATATCCAGGCAGGGTTATACGACATGCAATAGGATACACGATCTCGGCGCTAAGTCTCTCTCACGTGTGACAATCGTATACGATTGTCAAGCTGAAACCGTACGGTTAATCATATTCGAATGTGCACGAGTAGTGACAAACTCTTCGCGAATATCCAGGCAGGGTTATACGACATGCAAAAGGATACACGATCTCGGCACTAAGTCTCTCTCACGTGTGACAATCGTATACGATTGTCAAGCTGAAACCGTACGGTTAATCATATTCGAATGTGGACGAGGGTGCTAATACATGCAATGGTATACAAAATGTTTTGAATAACGTATATGAAAATGCATACACTGTAAAATATATAAGATGCCATCACAGGTTTACGTTTGTATTCTAGCTAAGCAACTAGAGATCGAAGTTGTCCGGAATTCCAGGATAATACGACAGTATTTTGCGCACTTCTGAGGATAGCAGAGATGGCTCGTGAAGGTATCCCACACTCGTAATGATCGGAATTTCGAATATCTCGGAGTACAGCCAAAGGAAATGCTTGCATGGAGCAGGTCGGGTCCTCGCCATGTCTCGAAAACACGGACACGAACAACGGTATTCTCGTCCAAACTCCAAGAGGTATTCACGGCCATCGGAATCAGGGTGACAAACTCGGAAGTTATAGACGGTTGCACCACCAGGAACACATTTCCGGATTTGAGTCAGTGCAAGGTTATCGGTCTTAACCATGCCGTGGAGCGCGGTATAGAAATTCGCTATCTTCTTCGTCAAGAAACCCTTGCCACTCGCTTTCACCTTAACACCGTTGCGAAGTCTCTCCTCCACGTCCATCTCCGAATTCTCCGATCTCACCAGATGTCCTCGAGCCTCTTTTGGGGTCACATCCTCATGGGCAACGCAAACACCAAGAGAACAGAGACGAGTCTCCTCACTTTCCAGGATCTTTGTGTCCGGTGCAACAAGAAGTTTGGGTACACTGTTCGCCCCCCCCTCGGGCAGTCCAGGCATCGAAACGTGACAACAATACCATGGGTTTTGAACACATTTCCACGAGCAGAATATAATCCTCCGGATCGGGGGAGTGGTCCTCACTTCGCGAACTTGACCCTTTTTAAGAGTTAAGTTTTTTGCTGGAAAATAATAGGTCAAGCTTCCAGTGTACCCAATTGTCAGCTGCCCTTTCGCGATTGGGATGTCGTGACGAGAACCATTAGACTTCCGTCCATAGCATTTACCGTTAGTGCCTGCCCGCATGACGTGAAGCAGGGAAGGTTGGAAGTCCCCACCAGCTTCCGGATAAACGCGTACTAAAGTACGCTCCGGACGTGCCGCAGAGGTAGGTCTTGCCGCCGAGGTAGGTCTTGCCGCCGAGGTAGGTCTTGCCGCAGAGGCAGGTGGCACCGCCGAGGCAGTGCGCGTCTTCTTGGAGGCGACGCCTTCCGAGGGAAGTTCCGCAGGGCGTTTGCGCGAAACCCCCCCATGGTTTACCTTATCTGGACGGTGGGTGTCCGTTGCAGGGATGCCCCTCTGTGGAAGCCATCCTGTCGCGCCAGCACGAACTGTTTGCATTAATTCGCGACCATCTGCAAACTCTGCCTGAGTAAGGACGCCTTTAACCCACTTATCCTCCAATGAACGAATACGACCTTGCACGCACAACAAGTGCTTTGATGAGTTCTGCCGGTTCATCGCCAGGCAAATTTGTCGAATCTGCATAAGGCTATCGAATTCCACCGACTCCAACAAGGTGGAGTAGTATGCCCCCCACGATCTCCACTTCGCGTGCATGCTTTCCGCAAGGCATACAAGCGGTCGTTGGATTTCGGCGGTCATGTCTTCGGTTTGTTCCTTGAATTGCGACAGAATGTGCTGCGCGTGCCGTATTTGGAAAACGAAGAACGCATTCAATTTTGGCTGATTCGACCTGCCACATTTCTCAGCATACCAGGCGAAGATGGCAGTTTCACAGGACACCTTGGCCTCGGGAGTAGAGTAAATCCATCGCTGTAACAGGTCTTTGTGCACGGCATGGAGATCTGATGGAATAAGAGATTCGATCTTATGTAAGTTCTGCCCCCAATGGAACGTGCACTCCAGATTGTTACGGTCATCTTGGTCTGGCCAAACTTTCTTGATTGCTGCCCAGTTAGCACCTGTGCCCCAAATATTAATCAGTTCTTGAAAACCAAGCATATCATGCGTAGATTTACACGGTGCTGACAATCGTATACGATTGTCAGAACGTTATAAAGTGCAAACTCACACATTATGATCTTTAACTTACCTGCTGCATCTCCCATGAAGCCGTAGAATAATACTTCCTCACGCGGGTGTTCGGCGGCTACCGTCTTCTTCACCAATGTCCAAAACAGTACCTGTGTTTCGGTACAGTCTTTGGGTACGTTCATGGTGGCAATAGTGAGCAGGGCGTTGGCCTCTATGGAGAACACGTGCGCCCCCTGCGTTTCTTAAGTATGTGAAAACGCAGGCGTCGACGCGGGCCGACGCGTTACCCTCCTTAAGTATGGGCTTAAGTATGGAAGCCCTATTTTCGAAAATCTTAGAATGTTAAGAATGTTTGGTCCGTCCGTCCGTCCAAAAAATGGTCCGTCCGTCCGTCCAAATCTTGGACGGACGAGTTTTTGGACGGACGGACGAGTTTTTGGACGCGTCACTGGACTAACATCCTATCTCGCGAGGGGTCCATGCAATCCTCGCTTTGTCCGTCTTCTTTGAGGTCCTCGTCAATAAAGTCGTCTAAATCGGGCACGAGTGAACATATTGGAGTACGTAAGCGACCGAGCTCGAGTCGCAAACACCGTGACGTTAAAGAGAGGAAACGGAGGTTGAGGAAACGAGAGCGAGACGAGGAGCGGACGGACAGACGACATTCGTCGCGAGACCTCGTCACCCCGGCTGCTCTCGAGGCCACCTTCACGGATTCGGCATGCGGGAGTTGCCGAGGGTTTGAACAAAGACGCGCCTATCCCTCAACTTGGCGCGGACCTTTGAAAGAAAGTGTGATATATGTGTATATATACCACATATATGGTATATATATATATGCACGCAGGCGATGAAAGCTGTGCAGTGATGCTAACGGTTTTCACAGTCAAAGAGATGAGATAATAAAATAACTTAGGTGTTTTATTATCGGTCGGCTGGCAAGATGCAAGTGACACCATAGGGCGAGGGGTGACACAGGAAGAGACAGTCACCCCCAGTTTATGGGGGGGGCGAAAGTCTGTCTCTCCATGACGCCACCTCACCCCGAAGGCGTGAGGTGCCACGATGCAAGCCAGCAAAGCCGGGTCTAACATCCTACGGTTGGCCACAAAGGCAAAACCCTAAAAAAACAAGCATCTTCTGGGACCCAAAGAGGTCTTTTCCAACCTAGCTAGTGTGGCTCCGCCGCGCTGCGTGGTCTCTTGATGCGTGCTCTAGGGGCTTATGCCCATGCATGTGCTTGTGCTGGGGATGACTACTCCCACAGGCCAGCCGGCGAATCTAGCCCCAGCAATCGAGGGTGGACGGCGGCGTAGCTCTCGATGGTGAACGAAGTCGAGCGCCGCCAGGACGTTGTCATCCAACGCCCACGCGATGCGGTGCGACGATGCGTGGCACCAACAGAGCGAGTGCGGGGACGTGGACACCCCGGGGGGGCGAAGGTGGAAAATGCGGTGTGGCTCCACTCTGCCGCACACAAGTGCGAAAGCAGAGAGGAAAAGCGGCGGGATGAGGGCTGCAACACCACCAAACACCACCAGGCAGTGGCCAAGGGGCACGCAGGGTGGAGGGAAGAGTGGAGGATGTTGCGGGGTGAGCTCGTAGTGGTCAAAGCTCATGTCGACGATGGGGTTGATGGACTCGATTTTGGTGTCTGGTGCATAAGCACCACCAGACACCACCAGATCGTAGCCAGGGGTAAGTTCTCGTCGTCGAATCACCTGCAGCGCGGAGGCAACTGCAGAAATGCGCGAACGCTGACGACACGAAGCCATGGCTGCTGTAAGCTGGAAAATCTGGAGCCCAGTACTTAGAGTTCCCAAACGAAAACGTAACTTTCGCCAAAAATAACCAAATCGAACGATGAAAAAGTCAATCTGGGGTAGATTCCCGCGGGGAAGACGGTGGTGGCGTCAAAAACGTCGTGCGATAAGCCAAATTTTCTGCAGTTGAGGCGCTGCTGGCCAGAGCGAAAGCGCAATAGATGGGGACGACGTAGTCGGGAATGGTGGAGGTAAACGTGCGTTGCGCACGATGGAAAAAGATTGGGCGTTGCGCTCAAAGAAATAATAGCCGATGCCGTTGCAGCATGTACGGGGAAATGGCGGCGATGTGTAACGTTGCGTCACTGTGTCGGCCGGGGATAGCAACGTTGCGTTACTGAATACCGCGTTGCGCGGGATCAAAATGACAGCGAAAATAAACGCGAGCAGTCACCAGCTAGTGGTAACCCATAACCTGAAAGAAAGTGTTATATATATATATAGTGAATATATATATATATATATATGCACGCAGGCGATGAAAGCTGTGCAGTGATGCTAACGGTTTTCACAGTCAAAGAGATAAGATAATAAAATAACTTAGGTGTTTTATTATCGGTCGGCTGGCAAGATGCAAGTGACACCACAGGGCGAGGGGTGACACAGGAAGAGACAATCACCCCCAGTTTATGGGGGGGGGCGAAAGTCTGTCTCTCCATGAA
>LGRX02033399.1:0-54227 GCA_001247695.2 Cymbomonas tetramitiformis
GGGGGCACCGTGGACACACACGCATTTGGGGGGCACTGTGAAGACACACGCATGTGGGGGGGGCATTGATGGTGGACACACACGCATCTAGGGGGGCGCCAGCCGGGCGCATGGAACCGAGCTTGGCGCGCCTGCCGGGCGCATGAAACTAAGCTGGGGGGGGCGCCTTGTCGGGCGCATGGAACTGAGCAGGGGGCGCACATGCCGGGCGCATGTGTGGTTTGGTGTGGTGTGTGTGTGGTGAGCAACAGGAGCGATTGGAGCAACAAAGCATGCCGCGACATGACCAGCGAAGCCATCGAGGGAGCGTGGACATCGCCGTTGCCGTTAACCCACATGATCTGATTAGTAGCCGACAAGAATGTTGTTGCCATAGGAATTAGCCACGAAGAAGTGAAAAATTCATCCATGGTAGAACGTAGGTTGCACTCTTGCAAATGATTAGAGAGATGCGCTTAGGTTGGCGGGCGGCAATGTAAGCAAGGCATGCATATAAATGTAAAGGTGTGTGGGGCATGCATTATTTTGGGGTAGGATTGTTGGTGATACAAGTAAACACGTGTTTCAGAAATGTGACCGTGGCAAGGAGAGTGTGGGCAAGTCCCCGACTACACAAAGGTATCGGGTTGGCAGCCCAAATTTTGTGTGGATCCCTTCTTGTGGCGGGCCATGGGCATTCCAAGCAAGGAGGCAACTTTCTTGATTCAATCCTTAGCCACACACCGTGGAAAGCAAGGGGGTTGAGTAGCGGTGTTAAGCGGCAATTATAGGTTGAATACCCTTCCAGAGGGTTGTCTACTTGGGAGGAATGCCCGTCACTTGCCTGAGTACACTTAATAATGGATAAGATGAGTATAGGGGGGCATGCACAACTTGCAATGAATCCTTGAGGGCCTGAAAGACATGCCCCCTGAAAATGGTTTTCAGGGCCTGAAAATGGTTTTCAGGGGTTGAAAAGTCATTTTCAGGGCCTGAAAATGGTTTTCAGCCCCTGAAAATGGTTTTCAGCCCCTGAAAATGGTTTTCAGGGCCTGAAACCTCATTTTCAGGGCCTGAAAATGGTTTTCAGGGGCTGAAAAGTCATTTTCAGGGCCTGAAAATGGTTTTCAGCCCCTGAAAATGGTTTTCAGGGGCTGAAAAGTCATTTTCAGGGCCTGAAAATGGTTTTCAGGGGCTGAAAAGTCATTTTCAGGGCCTGAAAATGGTTTTCAGGGCCTGAAAATGGTTTTCGGGCCTGAAAATGGTTTTCAGGGGCTGAAAAGTCATTTTCAGGGCCTGAAAATGGTTTTCAGGGCCTGAAAATGGTTTTCAGCCCCTGAAAATGGTTTTCATGAAAATTCAGGGCCTGAAAATGGTTTTCAGGGCCTGAAAATGGTTTTCAGGGGCTGAAAAGTCATTTTCAGGGCCTGAAAATGGTTTTCAGCCCCTGAAAATGGTTTTCAGCCCCTGAAAATGGTTTTCAGGGCCTGAAAACTCATTTTCAGGGCCTGAAAATGGTTTTCAGGGGCTTTTTTTAGGGCCTGAAAATGGTTTTCAGGGCCTGAAAATGGTTTTCAGGGGCTGAAAAGTCATTTTCAGGGCCTGAAAATGGTTTTCAAGGCCTGAAAAGTACTTTTCAGGGCCTGCAAAGTGTTTTCAGGGCCTGAAAACTCATTTTCAGGCCCTGAAAATGCCTTATGTGAATTTTCAGGGCTTGAACACTGTAAAATTTTCAGGCCCTGAAAACCATTTTCAGGGGGCAAGATGAGGACATGAGAATATAATTCTAAACTTTATATAACACGAAAAGTGAATAATATTTTCAGGCCCTGAAAATAAAGTTCAGGGGGCATCTTAAGAGTGTGAATTCCAAATTTTCAGGCCCTGAAAATTGGTGTAAAAATTATATTATCCATGAAGTTTTTTCTAAGGTGTATAACTAGCCTAGTATAAAACAAGTTTAGACCCTGAAAGCCATTTTCAGGGGCTGAAAAGTCATTTTCAGGGCCTGAAAATGGTTTTCAGGGCCTGAAAAATATTTTCAGGGCCTGAAAAAAAAGTTCAGGGGGCTATTTTTCAGGGGGCACAAAAAAAGTTCAGGGGGCAATCGTAAGTAGACCCCCATCTGCCGGATGTACTCGGTACAGTACACCTGCTCAACGGATGTTGAAGCTTCCATCGATCTAACCGATGAATCATCGTAAGCTCATTGTTATATGGAATGTTATATGATGGCGTGAAGCGATTCCAGAAGCTACTTGTTGCCAATCCTTTTGGGGACCCTTGTGATGCTGACAATACCTCGAAGCACGCTGCTGACCGTGCTAATATCAGCTGCGTTGGCTTCGTGACACCATAGTTTAAGCCTGCGCTGCACTCAGATTTCCTACAAAGCAATCCCTCACTCGAGGGCACCTGTGCCGTACGTGTGCCGATTACCCGCTCGCTGCCTTGTGCCCGCCGGTACACTTCGTGTTAGTGCATCCCAGCTCCCTATGTCATGGTGATGGTCCGTGCACGGGGCATATGTCGGGATGCAGGTCGAGTATCACACATACCTCGGTAGAGTGGGTTTGCATCGTTGGCAACTCATAAAACTGTGGGGACAAGAGGGGAGAGCCCAGCAGGGCTTTTGGCCAGAGAGTGATTCCGACAGCTTCGGGGAGCACGCCCTTGCACTGTTGAATGACGTCTACGGTGAGAGTCGGCTACAGCATGCTCGGTATGCCATGGTCGGCGAGTGTCCTCTGACACCGGGAGCAAGCTACTTCGAGTTTGCTGGGGTGCCCCGTCCGGGTTGGGCGGTCCCTGAGTTTGGCGAAGGCTTGCTGCGTATACGTGTGTACACCACCCCCATGGACGGCGGTGACTGCCATGGATGGTGGGGTGAGGTAGTGCTCGTCCGTGGTCCGTGGGCACACCCATGCCTTCACTACACTAACGCCTTCCAGTCGTTTTTCGTTACCAGTTTGCACCGTGACCTCACGGATGCCCCCACCGTTGCCAGCCCCCCTGCGGTTGGGCTGCCTCGAGGGTATTGACACCCACCCAGCTTGGGGAACGTGTGGACGACGTGAATACTGTGTACTCCGCCTTCATAGCATGGCGTGGCTACGTCCGTCTTGCATGCTGTGCCATGTGCGGCCTGCTGCCTGCTAATCGAAAGTGGTGCCCGTGCCGACGTGTAGCGTACTGCGGCCCTAGCTGCCAGCGTGCTCACTGGAGAAGCCACAAGCCAGAGTGTGCGTGGAACACGACGGCCGCCAATAGCCAGGGAACTCGACTGGGCCTTTAGAGCAGCAGACTGGCATCTTACCACTTAGGAGGACCGCCTCCCTATCTAGCTGTAACAAAACACTTTTATATGAAGATAGTAATCTCCATTTGCCTGGCGGCCGTGTGCTGCCTACTCGATGATGTTCCGGTAGCGATCGATTGATGTCTTGCGTGATTCGTAATATCCCTGTGCACAAGGATGTCGTGGTTTGCGGTGATAAAACTTCGTTATGATAAAACTCCGGACCCGCCGTATTGCATTGAATTTACCCGCTCGCGCTGGGGTGTGATGTAGGATCTGTGCATGTTGCCCGACTCCGCGATTGCATCCAATTCGGACGACACACGCCTTTGGGCTGATATGGCAACATACTGGCAGCGAGTCGGCCGAACGTTCGTCAGAATCCGCCGAATGCGCCTTGCACCTGGCGCGGTGGGGAACCACATGACACTCCTGTTTCACGGACACACGTGGTTGGACAACCCAACATCGAGTGGGATGCCAATTAACACATGGGGGCTTCTGCGCACACAAAACGCAGCCCTATAATTCGCGGAGAGGTACCTGTTGAACGTCCCGCCTGGGTTGGGACCTGATAACGCCGCGCGCCTTATGTTGGGACAGCGTGTGGGCACTGTGTGTTCTCGCGAGGGGCTCCTCCCATGTCGGCAAGGGTTGTTCCTGGCCCTTGTGCTGACCACGGTGCGCACGATATTCCGGATTGTACACGATTGGCGCATGCAGGGTGAGAGACATGGAAACATCATTGTGTGCGGTGTGTTGTACCCTCGGTGGTCGCGCGAAAGTTGGAAAACCGGTCATTTCCCTTCGGTTACTGTCATGGAGTTCGTGGGGTGTCTTCCAGGGGGGGGTGGTTTGGAAGGTGCGGGGGAGATCCTCGTGTTGTCGGATACCTCGGGGAACCCGTTCGAACCGGTAATGGTAAGCACGGGATGCAATGTTTCGCAGTTCGCACCGTTGGTGACATTTCGACTGTCGAGCCTGCGCTCGGAAAACGCGCACGGAGAACTGGTGGGGTACTACCGGTATGTGATGTTTCGTGCGGATGATGGGCTTGGATCGAGGGCGGACGCGCAATCGCACGCGCACAAGTGTTGGCGCACGATACTGCACATGGAGGAAAAGTGTTCACAGCCTGCTGTGGCATCGCGCAACGGAAAGAAACGGGATCCCTGTGCGCAATGTGGGGCGGACCGGCGGGCTGTTGTCGGCGGACGGAAGTTCTACAAGTGCAGCAAGTGTCTCTCCGCGGTGTATTGCGGCGAGGAGTGTCAGAGAGCACACTGGGAATCTACCCACCACCGGGAGTGTAAGGCGCTGGCGGAAGCTCAGTGGGTTAGTTATTCATGGCTCTGGGCACGCGGCGGATGGTCGTCTCGTCCTTCATGCTGTGCCACGTGCGGCCTGCTGCCTGCTAATCGGAAGTGGTGCCCGTGCCGACGTGTAGCGTACTGTGGCCCTAGCTGCCAGCGTGCTCACTGGAGAAGCCACAAGCCAGAGTGTGCGTGGAACACGACGGCCGCCAATAGCCAGGGAACTCGAATGGGCCTTTAGAGCAGCAGACTGGCATCATACCACTTAGGAGGGCCATGTGATACACTACGCAGGATATGCGCAGGATATGCGTCCTCTTTACTGGCACGTGCTCTTACACGGGACCATCAAAGACTTTGTGTACAGGAATAACAGCAAGCTTCGGTAGTACGGATCTCATAGAAGCATAGTAGTTACAGTCTACCATTGTGGCGTGCCGGATAGCGGACAACTCCTCGGCCAGCCCCTCAGTGGTTACCTATCTAGCTTTAACCAAACACTTTTATATGAAGAAATTATTGTCCATTTGCCTGGTGGCCGTGTGCTGATGTTCCGGGAGCGATTGATGTCTTGCGCGCATCGTAATATCACTCTGCACACGCGCGGAACGCTAGCACGTCCGCGTGCTTTGAATGCTACCGCCGTTTACAATCGGCGCTCACTCCTTTCCGTGAAATCGCCTAGAGCTCGACGATGGGGCACGCTCAAGCGAAGTATCGGCGGTAGAGGGGGCGGGGGCCGGGTTTTGTATACAGAAACGCAAACGGAAAAGTCACGAGTTTTGGCATTCAACCGTTTCCTTAGGCGCAACAAATCTCCCCGTCGGGCTTCTGGAGAATTATAGGCAGGCCATCAAGAAAGTACCGACTGGGCTCGTTTTGGCCACCGGCGCGTTTGCCCATAACGGCAAATGCCCCGAGTGGCAGTCGACGAACTACACTGTCTTACGCGATACCGTGTGGGCGAACGCATCTGGGTTCCACGATTTGAGGACCATGCCAGAAAGCCAGGGGAAGAACGAGGCGAAGGAGCAGGTGATTGCGCAGCTAGAGATATGGCTGAAACAAAACATGAAAAATCATAACGTGACAACGTGGGTTAGGCACTGCTCATCCCAGGGCAAGTGCATCGCGGATTCCCCCGACCCGACGTCCCCATGTGAAAAGTGCGAACCCAAGATTTTACAGCACCTGACAACCGTCTACCGCTTCGTGCAAACCAAGAACAGTCAGTTGGGGCATACCACCCTCGCGTTCCCTACCGAGAAGGAGATCACTGCTACCAAGGCCCGGTTCCCCGAATTGTGGAAGAAGGCATGTCAGGGGACCGCCCCGAACCTACCCGTCAATAGCGAACCGCCCCCTCCTCCACACTTTATTAACAGAAATCCTCAGTGGTGTGCTGGGGGTAGGGGCGCGGTGGGCTGTGGGTGGGGACGATGGTCGTGGGGGCGCGTTCTGCTGCTGGTATGCAGCCAGCTGCGCCTGCATTTCCGCCATTTGACGCATCATGTCTTGCATCTGCGCGTTCCCGCCGGCCGTTTCCGCAAGGGTTCCTTGCCGTTGCCTAGTCTGCCGTTTTGACGGGCTAAGAGGCTTCATCTGGTGGCGAGGGGTCATGATCCTTCTACGTATCGATTTGCGTGCGTTACGTAGATAGGTTCGTTAAACTCTGTTGACTGCTGCACGCTTCTCTGATTCTGTGGTCCGCCAGTCTTCGAAACTTTAGAGTTTCCTTCCTTCCGTACGGTTGGTGGCGGCGTCCTTGGGGCGACCACTGTATGGAACATGTACGGATTGCGCGTGGCACACGGTTTCCATGGGAATTGACGACCGTTGCACTTTGTCCACACCTCGCTGTCATGGGACTGTCATGGGCTGCGATTTCAAATTTGCAGGTCTCAATTTCTTTTTTCTTTTCTAGTTCGTTTCAGAGTGCTCTCGGTAGGGCATGCGGTTTTATGAATATAACTGCTGCCGTGCGGCGAGTTGCCATCATCGTGGGTGCTTGGCCGAGTGGTCAAATGTTGGTATGCCGAACGCATTACACGCGTTTGGTAAGAGGTTCGATTCCCCTTGGAGGCTTGGGCATCCACGATACCCCTTGTGGTGTAGCGATACGAGGCGATTCGCTAGTCCACAAGGGGCGTCGTGGGTGCCCACCCACGCCTTCATGCCATTTTAAGTTTCAGTAACTCATGGAGACCGTCCGATTAAGACTGGGGGGTTCATCTGGTCCGTCAATTGCACTGTCCGCTGGGAAACAATCCCACTGAGTGCCTGTTCTGGGGTAAATCGCAAGCAACGAGAGGGCGTCCATCCCCCCCTTTCAATTTCAACCTTTCAACCCACACCTTTATGCCATTTTGCGTTTTAGGAACTGCTAAATATAGAGCAGTTCCTTCTACAGAATTAATCGCGCGTTCTATTTCAGGATATCGCATGAAAAAGGCCTGTTTTGAAGGTGTATTTTTTGTTCCCTCCCGAAGTATTCGGGGGGTTTCACAAAAGAAGACTCCGCTGAATGATATAGAGTGCCTTTGTTCTTTTTGTTTTTTCCCCCCCAAAATTCGTGCATTTCTTTTCAAGGCGACATGCTCCGTGCGCACGGGCTGTCTTTCACGATGGCCGTGGGGTGGACACACGGTGTCCATGGAACGTGGTAGCATGCAAACCGTGTGGACAAAAAAAGCTTCAAAGCGTAGTCCTTGTGCGATTCGTACGAAAATCCCAAGGCAATTCATATGATTATGTCCCACGTCCGACGATTTCCGCACGTGTGTCCCACAACTCGCTGTAGACCCGACCCATTTTGTTTTTTAACCTTGCTTGTCCACTGGGCTGACTACCATAAAACATCCGTGGTACGCGCGTGCGGACGTGTTTTTGAATTTTGGTCCATACGGTATCCACAAGCCATGTGGACAGAAAAAAGCTTCAACAGCCTGAACAGTAGGGATCCGTATGGGTACTATAGCCGCCGTCCGTATGATTATGTCCCACGTCCGACGATTTCCGCACGTATGTCCCACACCTCGCAGTAGACCCGACCCCCAAAAAGTAAAAATTAGTAGTCCATAGGTACGGAAATCCTGAGGACAGACGACTAGTAGAACCCGTTTTGTTGGACATACGTAAACCCGCGGGAAATGTGGATTGTGTGATCCATGCGCAGGGGCGCATACTGTTCTGCCAAGGAGCACGACATCCGTCCGTACGGACGGCTTGTAAAAAGCCTGATGCCTTACTGTCCCTGCAAAAATTGTAGAGGGCTGGCGTTTAACAGCAACAAGCAATCTCTGCGACATGTCCGTGCGGTGGGATATTTCGAGGCTGGAGATGAGGGCGTAGGAGGCGAAGAAGGAGGTGGAAATTCCTTTGATTCGGATGAAGAATCGGGCTTCACTGAGAATTTCGAAGAGGACGAAGCCATCACCAAAACAGCAAGAGATGCGATCCAAAAAAAATCGAAGAGTGCTTTATTGACAAAGCTGCCCCCATGAACCCCGAGGTAAGTCTCGCCCAGAACCCCGATTCCGGGGCACCATTACGGTAACAACATGAACATGTTCAGTTGTCCGCACGGATGGAAAGTGATGTCCATGGGCGGATTATGTGATCCACCCGTGTGGACGTCTTACGGAATTGCATTTTAAGCTGTGTATGTACACTACGTATGGAATGTGTATGTACGGACACCGTACGTCAACCCAATCCGTATCGTGTGCGCACGTAATCCGTACGTACGGTATGCTTGGTCCATGGGACTTATTGGTTTATCCTACAGGAATCCCTTGAAGAAATCGAGAAGAGGTCAGCCGCTGTGGCGATGAACAACTTCATCTTAGATCTTCTGGTCGCGCACAATGTCCACAACAGCACGTAGGCGCTCTTCGACGCAATTTTGCAAATTCTTCACTTCAGATATATGAAGGGGCGTGATGAGCAGCCGATCCGGACGAGCAAAGCGACCGGGAACACCAAGAGAGTGGGGCCATCCAAAGGTATGCTTGCTCCTCGAGACCTTGGTGATGTGACGGCTTTCAAACCTTTTATTTCGGTAGGGAAGAGCATGCATATCCGTTATCTGCTGTCCAAATTATAGGTCCGTACGTGTGTTTTTATGTGTCCCGACGTATGGTAACCGTGTTCCGTACGTGGTCCGCGGACATTTCTCACACAATTTGATATGTTATTGTTTCGTCGGGTGCAGACGATGAAGAGAAAATCCAAGTGTGGCTTCGCAGCGAGTTCCCGTGGTACGATCGTCTGTGCCTGCAGTTCCGGACAAAGCTGGACGAGTACAATAGGTGCGCTAGCCGCACCGTCATGTTTTGACTCTCGTTATTTTGTTGGTACGCGCGGTTCGAACATATTGAGTGCGTAAACTTTACGTATTCCATCCGTACCGGGACGCAGTTAAATTCGGGTTCCGTACGTACTCCGTACGTTATCCGCATCACGTCCATCCGTGCGGACCTTAACTTACTACACACTTACCGATGCCTATGTGTTCTTCTGACTGATAGGAATGTCCGGCAGCGTGCCCGCCGCCGCCATGGGCGTGGGAGGCGAGCGGCACAGACAGCCTCAGTTGGACGCTCCCACATTTCTGGACCCGGAAACATGGCGAAAGTGCCCACATACGGACCAGGTGATACCTTTCACCTTGCAGGAGCAAAGTTTTGCATTGGCTGATGTAGCCATGTGGATGGAATTTCCCAGTGTCCAAGTCGGGCGCAACGAATTCCGGATACTCGACAAGGATGTCGGGAAGAAGTCTTGCCAACGATACTTCAAGCAAATCTTCAGAAGTCCGGGCAAACCCACCGACGAAGACCGACGGCTCCAGCGTATACCCAAGGATGATGTCGAAGACAGGCACGTTTCTCGCGAGAAATCCATCCATTTCAGCATGCTGATTTGATTTGTTCATACCCACGTCACCCTTGTGTCCGACGTATTCCGTACGCAATCCACACGTCTGGAATACGTCCATGACCGTGGATTACATATGGTCGGCGTGTGGACCACTAAGTCCGCACGGATAAATATCTGATTATGCAATCTATCATTGGTTTGCCCATCCAGGTACGGAGAGATTTTGAAGATTGTCCAGCTGGAGCTGCCTGGCTGCAGTCAACTGCTACTGAAGGCCCGCTGGTTCCCACGAGCAGCAGCGCTTGCAGACGATGTTTCCAAGAACATATTTCTGCGCAATGACATGCCATGGGAAGTAGATCAGCCGTTCGTCCGAGTGGACAGCATTGAGAACCAAGTGTGCATTCAAAGCATTCCTGTCATGCCAAAACGACTTGCTCGTTACACAGGAAACATCGTTCCGATGCACATTCGGCAACGCACTGACCGGCTTTTCATTGTGCTTGATCGGCAAGCGGACTTCTTTCGCGACCTTGGAGACAGCAGCTCTGACGAAGAAGAGTGGAGAGATGGTGTAGATTCTGACGAAGCACCAGAAGATTGATGCCGCCCTGAACTGGAGAATATTTCATTGTAGGACCGCATGTCCGCTCGTATGTAATATATAATCCGTATGCAATCCATACGTGTGTACATAGTTTATTTTGTAAATAGCATAACCCTGCGTAAGAGTCACGTAGTCCGTCCGTACGGACGAGTGTATCCAGCTTTCTACGCATAGCATTTTCCTGCTTATTCCGTGCGTATATGTATATGTCCTTGGCGTCCATCCGCGTGGACGGCGCATGCAAATAACACTCCATATCGGAGGGAAGGGGAGGGGACACCCATAGAATGTCCACACGCACCCGTGTCGTTGTCCATACGAACTCCGTCCGTACGGACAGATAGTCGCGCCCGTGTAAACAAGCCAAGGCAGACTCCTTCATGATGGCATATGCTGTGCATCCGCATGGACGGTGCATGCAAATAACACTCCATATCGGAGGGAAGGGGAGGGGACACCCATAGAATGTCCACACGCACCCGTGTCGATGTCCATACGTGATCCATCCGTACGGACAGTTAGTCGCGCCCGTGCAAACATGCCAAGGCAGACTCCTTCACGAGGACATATGCTGTCCATCCGCATGGATGAGCATGCGAAAAACACCCCATGGCAAATTTGGCCTTGAAAAGCACCCCATGGCGTGTCCATAGGCGGCCCATGCGCATGGACGGCAAGAGTCCATACGCATGGAAGGTGCAAACGGGCTCCGACTGCGAAATACACATGTCCTTAGGTAATCCATGCGTATAGACGGGGCAAGGACGACTGGTCAGGCTGGACAATCAGAAGATGGACACCCTGAGTATAGTATTTTGGGTGTACCCCAGGGAAAGTCCAAACGATGTTCAGCGTTTCCGTCCGTACGGACACATTGCGGAAATTCGGACGGATTGCATATGGACAGAAAAAACCTTCAAAACGTTTTGACATGTGATGTCCATACGTATGGACCTTTTCAAAAGCGTACGGACTCCCAGTCCGTCTGAAAACCGTCCGGGTGGACTATGATAGTCCATCCGGATGGAACGGCTTCGTTTTTCTAGGGACGGCACCGGCCAATCACACGCCACATTTGCCCTCCGGTGGTGTCACCGCAGCTCCCACCACACTCTGTGAGCCAGCAGCTGCATCCACACCGCCCCTGGGACACAGTGCCGATGAGGCGCTTGTGGGCACGCCCACCGATCACATCGTCTGTGGTTCACCTCGACCAGAGGACAACGTGTAACTGTGGTCCGGGAAGCCGTCGTGTCTTCCACCATGCACTGAGAAATAAACGCGGTACAACGGTGGTAAAATGTGGCAAACTGGTGTTAAATTGTGGTAAATTGGTGTTTTTACCACAATTACTGTATACTAATAGTGGCGATATAAATCCCGTGGGTAATTTCCTATTGGTCAGTAGGCGTTTTTTTAACAACATTTTACCACATTTACTTATAGCGCGGTAATCATATATTATTGTTTACCATCGCTGTATATAATTTACCATGGTACTCCCCTATGACCGGTAAATTGACCCCACAATGGTAACATTACCACATATTGCCGGTAAATTTACCACGGTATGACCACGGTTGGACACGTGGTAGGCAGGATGCACTGTGATACGGACACGTGCGCAAGATTAGTGCACGTGGCAATCAGGCATGGAATGTTACATAACTGTTACCAGATATGCTAGGTAGGTATATATGTGGCTTGGCAAGTCCCGGCCCCGTCCTGGGCTTTGCAAGTAAGGTCACACTAGAAGCAATAAGGAGAAAGGAAGGTAGGACGCATGTTGCCGGTTTCTAGCTTGCCGTTGCTAAGGTCTTGAGCATCGTGCAGATTTCATTCCTGGCCAAAGGTAGATGGTGTGGAGGGGGATTTGCAATCCCGGTGGACGGTGGCAGATACACTTGGTCTGTAAGCGTGACGCCGGCATCAGCAGGGTATGGTTGGCATCCTCGTTCAAGACAAAGACGGCACGGCTGTTCATGCGCGCGTTTTTGATAGTCGGGTATTAATATCCGTCACACTGATACACAATGAACATTTTGCTATCCGCACCGTTGGTTGAGCGAGATGATGCAGTTGTTCCGCGTAGTTCTTGCTGCAATATACTGCTCGATGGCCGCTGCTCAGATAATAAGTGCATGTTGCTACGCGCTTAGATATACGCAACGCGAGCACCGATCGCTGGTTGCAAAATTCAGAATCGGGCACGCTTTTCTATAATAAGACCGCGTCATATTAGTTGGAAAAAACCTCATTTGCGCACTAAATAGTAAAATATATATCCCAATTGCAATAATGCGCCCGCACGCAAACATCCTTCATGCGGCTTTGGGGCGCTAGCTTGCAGAAAATGTCGAAATCATCGTACTAAAAACGTTGGCGAAGCTCGGAGGTTAAAGCCGCAGCTTGCGCGTATGCAATCAACCAACTAGCTACTCGCCTTCGGCAGCAGCAGGCGATATGCAACTATTTAGCGTCCGTGCTGCAATGCGGCATCGGTCTACATGCGGCTTTGGGACGCTAGCTAGCAGAAAATGTCGACAGCATCGTAATAAGTACGTTGGCGAAGCTCAGAGGCTAAAGCCGCAGCTTTAACGCACGGAATTCAAATATTCGCTTTGCAGGCGCGCTCGTCACTGCCAAGTGAACGGTAGTTAATTAGTTTTGCAAGCCTGCAGCACGGGAATGTGTGATTATTTTATTTGATCGCTCCGATGAGAATCGGTACGCTGTAATATAGTATATGACTATATATTTACAGGGACGAACGTTCCCCCAACACACCCCCGTCATTGTCCGATTTTGGTACGTTTCGTGCCATTACAACCACCCGATATCCGAGTCGTGGAAGCTGTCATATGTTGTATGTTATATGTTAGGCTAGTTGAATGCTTACAACTCTTCATAAATGCTTATCGGACTATCACCAAATGCTTATAATGCTAGAATTGGAGTGACCCATATTGTTTGTTATTACGCCCAAACCGGGCTTGCCCTTGTCCACTACATACGTATTCACTCACCACTTGAGTTAATCATAATCAGCAGATAGCCAAGCCCTATAACCCTGTCATATGCTCGTATGATGTGGTATGCCACAGTCTCACACAGTATAGTGTTGATGTCCTAGCACATGAAATCACCTCCTTCGCTTGATGTTGATATGCATTTGGAACCCTGTTCTTATACCCCTGCTCTTACCCCTGCTCTTACCCCTGCGCTTTATAAACAGAAAACACGAACCTGGGCAAATTATTGTACGCGGCGATCCGTATTGGTGGAAAAAAGTAAAAACCGACGACCGAAGTGGGCAATGGGGCGAAGTGAGCAACGCCAAAGATTGAAAGCATTGTCGCCCACTTCGCGAACGATGTAAACTCATGCAAATGAGCCATGCAAACGACGCGTATGATTGGCCGCCCATCGGTTGATCAAATGCGCAACGCATTCCGATTGACCGCGTTAAATTTCCATGGCGGACGGAGTTCGAGCAACGTTGCAAAACCACGAAGGTGCGCGTGTTCCCTCCCGTCTGCTAAAGTAGATGAACTAGTAATGCATGTGAAAGGCACTCGAATGGACTTGCGGCACCCGAATGGACAGCGCGGCGGGATTCGAGGAGGATTTCCCGTTCTCCACCGACAATTGTGCAGTGGGTGACCGCATTCCGTATCAACTACTTTTCTGCCGACACCAAGAACACGGATTGAACCTGCAGGCTTTGGTTAAATGCATGTTGTAACACTTGCCGCCCCGACGGATGTCCTGTTAGCTGACCCGAAAAAGGCTCCTGTTAGTGCTGCATTGTGGTGTTCTATTAGGGTTTGAGGTTCAGCCACGATCCGATCATGCATCCCCTCTTGTGATGAGGTGGAGTGCTGATGGGTGTTTCACGTTTCCCTCCAGTAGGGGGGTGGCACCCTCTAGATTCACCCCTCGAAAAGTGACCGCTCTGAGCGCTTCGATCCGACGGACCACACAAGCGAGATCGGTTCGGCCGTTCATTCATGCCTCAGGGATTCGCTTAAAACGCTGTACTGCTCTAAACATTTTCACTTACAGTTTGCCCAAATACGCATCCCTCCATTTACTACGACCCAACCATTAAATACGGCGAAATCCCAGATTTCAATCGGCACCCTACCGTTTCAAAAGTGGCAGCCAGTAGCCAGCTTGCACTTCTCCGAGCGTCCAGACAGGGTTAAATGATAGGTCAAAAATATAAGCTGAACATTCCAGTTTCAGCTCCAGGGACAGTGGGCGTGGACTTTCGGCAATGTAAACAGCAACACCCGTTTACACATTTGCTCCTCCCAGTACTGTTTAAGCAGATCGAGTTTGCATATGAAGCAGTGTTGTTCGCATTTCTGATACTTTCGGCATAACGAGACGTGAAAAAAATCGACAACGGCACACCCTACTTGTACGTACAACGTAATTCGCAACTTGGAGCTGTATTCCTTTGTGCATCACACTCGTATTTCAGTTGTAGGTATCAAGTCGGTCGATGCCGTCATCACTTCGTGCAAATAGCTCATTACTTAGTGCATGCATCCAGCCAGCTTTTTCTTCTGACATGACTAGTTCGTCATCTATTGCGCACCCGCATCCACCTGCGAGACTGTTGTGAAGGTATCATTCGAGTGAAAGGCAGTGATCCAGCCTGCCTCGTACACCGCAACCTGCCACTTGCACATCAACCCGCCAGTATCCTCCTTAGTCGATAACGGAAGTTGTCTGAGAAAGTCAAAGCCAATAGGCAATGGCAATGGCATTGGCACTGCTCAGCCATTTGCAATTTGACATACCGATGATCACGTGATCACTGCCGTTGTGGACATCTAGCCATCTCACAACGCACCCCGGCAGGGAGATACGATGAAGATATGATGGCTACAAAGTTGTCAGTGTGGTTGAGAAGACAGCTAATGAGCTGAATGTCTGCTCTCCTCTGCATAAACTGAGTAAACTGACATCTAGCCCACGTAGGGGAAATGACGTGCTTGTAGACATGGGGTCATGCCCACGTGGAAAAAGCAGTGGTCAAATCACAGGCAATGTCTTGTATTCGTACCTTCACCCCGAAAATGTCCACGACCTTACGTGGAGGCACAGCGTGAAGAAAGTGACTTAAATATTGCGAGTGCGCGTGCTTATGTGTCAGGAATACCTGCCATTCACCACAACTCCATGGACAGAGCGTCAGGGCGCATTCACAATAAAAACATGGGATCGCGCCATTGTCGGGACCCCTGAAAACAGAATCGGGAGGATGCTGAACAGCAATTCAAGATTAGCCTCTCCTTAATTAGCTATCTCCCTGAAACTAAGTGGGGTAAGCCAAAGCCTGTCCGGAGACACCAAACGAGAACACGCACAGAAGAAGGCGGCAGTGTGCAGAGATTTGCACCGTGCGCGTCTCGAAACAGCTTCTCAGCAAACAAACGGGACCCCCCCCAAAAATGAAAGAATCGGATTCCGAAGCATCTCACGGTTGCTCCTCCTTGCGCACAATACATAGGGTGTTTCTGTCACTAGCTGTGGAGCTTAGCCGGCTCCCCACAACCCTAGACCCCAATCCATCCTCAACACTCAGCACCTTGTTGAAGGCGATGGCGAAGGGCACGAGTCGTGCGTCTCCTCCGTCCTGCATCTGCATGAAGGAATGAAACCCTTCTCCCACCCCGGGCCAGTCCATATTGAACACGTCATCGAGGACAAGCACCCCTCCTTCCAATAGGCACCCGGCGCCGTTCTGCAGATCCACCTGGTGCCCGCCGACCCTCCGGGCGCGCACTCCCGAATCAGTTATTGCCAACTCAGGCCGCAGCCCGGCAAGGCCCGCCATTCAAAGCCACAAGCGGCCTCCGCAATCGGAGCTGTAAGAGGATGAGCCCTCTTCATGAAAGTCAGAGTGTGTGCTCTCTGAGCAGCGGCTCAGTGGTCCGAGGTGGAGGAGCAGCAACCACGCGCCTCGGTGGCTTCTGCGGTATGACCGCCGTCGATGCTGAAAATACGGAAACCCTGCCCGTTGCCTGCCGCGCTCATCAGCTCGGTGGGGCTGAGATCTCGTGAATCGCCTGTCCCAGCCGCCAGCCACAACCTTCCAGGTGAAATTCTTGCCTGTTTGGCAACAGCAACAGAGGAGCTCAAAGTTCCCTAGAGGCCGGGCTGCATAGAGGGTTCATCCAAGAAATAGCGTTAATCAAAAGAGCAGACTCCCCACTCCCCCCCCCGGTCGAGCGAGGTGACCGGACGTGGACAATGGAGCAGTGCGAGGCTGCACGTAGAGCCTCGCTGCGGTGGGTGTGAACGAGGGGTATGGGATCACCGAGTGTTAAGCCGAAATCAGGCATTTTGATAACGCTTTTCCATATTTCAGATGTTTTTGTTATGTGTTAAATATTGACCTATTTTCGGCTTAACACTCAGTAAAAGCATTCCCTACCCCTCAGTGTGAACGGGAGATGCACGAGTTGGAGAACAGGGACCACAGGTATTGGAATCTGCACTTTCTGCTAATTCGTTTGGTGTAAAGCATGACTGTGTAGGCCTTGTACAAGTCAGAAGGCTCAAACCCTGAAGAAACCCTGAAGAAACCCTAAAGAAACCCGAAGAAACCCCATCAAAGATGACCATATGACCATCGGGGAGACAATACGTAATAGTTCATCGGCCCATCTGCATCTCATCCGTGTCTCTGCAGTTGTTATGCACTGACAGTGACACGTGGGACTCTTTCCACGAACTTTCAAAAGAAAAGAAAAAAAGAAAAAACCACGAACTTTCACAAACCGTTTGCCCAATCAGTAATGATTGGGCAAACGGTTCAAGATGCGAACTCTATCTCGCGTCGTTTCAAGATGCGAACTGCTATATCTTTTGTAAATGAAAGTTTGCATTCGTCTTTGCAAATCACCCACCGCTGAATTCCGACAGATTATGGGCCCACTTACAAGTAAATGGAGTTCCTTTATTTCTTTCTATCATTCTAACTTCCACTGCGCGTGCGTAATTTACTATGGTGAGATCTGGTACAAGTTAAGGCCCGGGAGACGTGCCGCCTCCTGGTGAGGCTTCCCATGAGGAGAAGCCTGGCGAGCACACTGCGTCGGACAATGTGATGACTGCTACTCAACAGCAACAGATTGCCGCGCTTATGGATATCGTTAAGATTTTGGCTGGGATTGTGAATGCGCTCCAACAAGCTAACCAGAACTCTACTGTCCCTGCGGACGTGCCTGACATGTCGACCGCTGTTGGGCGACAGTCGCTACCGACCCTTTCTGAAACGACGAAGGGACTTCCTGCTGGCCAATACTTCTCTGGTGAAGATGATGAAAGCGAAGGTGTCTGGCTTGAGTGGAAGGCGAAAATTGGTCGCTCTATGCGCCACCCATCTCTGGCGCTCTTACTCTCGGAAGTAACTCCGGCGAATGAAATTAAGGGCGACCCGATCTATCTCGAGAGCGCCAATCAGCTATTTTACGACTTTTTGTGTCGTGTTACTACCAAGACTGCGAACGGTGTTGTTCGCAGCTTTTTTTCGACCTCTGATGGTTACCCAGCCTGGCAAGGGCTGGTCAAATTGCGACGTAACACCACCGTCGTGTATTTCACCGCGCAGGTGCACGGACTCTTTGCGCAGGCCAAGCAATTTGCGACCCTGACCCCTCCATTCTTGGTTCGCACCAAGAGCGGTCGCAAGAAGGACAAGAAGGAGTCCGCGGGCGACTCCGAGATCCCTGCGGATCAATTGGCGTTGGCCCAGGAGAACAAGACGAAGGGAATTGTCGCTTTCAGTGCCGGGCAGTACATGGAAGCCGTGAAATACTTTACGCAAGCCATTAACCACAATCCTAAAGATCACGTGTTTTACTATAACCGCAGCGCCTGTTACGCAAGCCTTGATAAGTACAAGGAGGCCTCCGCAGACGCTCTTCAGTGTACTACTATTGCGCCTGGGTGGGCTAAGGGTTACTTTCGCCTTGGTCTGGCCTATTTTAAGATGAAAGAATACAACAAGGCCTTGAAAGCTTATGAGACTGGAGTTTCCATTGATCCCAGCAACACACAGCTACTTGAACGTATCTCTGAAATTCGGCGAACGGAGTGTTGGACTCTGTGGACACTGTGCCTACTGGGAATGGTGCTCGCTGTGCTGAGGTGGCCGGAGGGGTGGTGAATCCTGGCCCTGCTACGCCCCGCTCCACTATGGGCAAGAGCGCTGTTTTAGATTGTGGTGCCACCAAGCACATCTTCGACTCTATGGAGGTGTTCAACGAGGATGATGATCCCGAGGCTTGTGAGACTTCACGGTGGTGCAGAGTCAGCTTGGACTATCAGGACACCTTGGATTACGAGGGCGTGGATATCTTGACAACTACCACAACAGTGCTGCTGTGTGTTAATGAAGACTGAAGGGGCATTGAAGGTCTTCAACGAGGATGACGACAACGAGGCTGGTGAGACTTTCACGGTGGTGCAGAGTCAGCTTGGACTATCAATTTGAACTTGGATTAACTGGACGATTAGGACACCTTGGACTACGAGTCTGTGCTCGAGACCACTACGGTGCCGGAGGGGTGGGTATCTTGACAATCTGCCACAGCAATGCCACTGTGTGGACACCATCCCCATAAACTGGAGTTGAAGGGGCACCATCCCCATAAACTGGGGCTGGAGGGGCACCATCCCCATAAACTGGAGCTGAAGGGGCACAATCCCCATGAACTGGAGCTGAAGATTGAAGGGGCACCATCCCCATAAACTGGAGCTGGAGGGGCACCATCCCTAGAACTGGGTGTTGCTGACTCAAGGGGCACCATTCCCAAGAACTGGCAGTAGGACAGCTAGACAGTCACCCTTTAGAAGGGGTATTGGAATGTGCACTTCCTGCTGATTCGTTTGGTGTAAAGCATGACTGTCTAGGCCTTGTACATCAGTCAGGAGGCTCAAACCCTGAAGAAACCCTTAGATCTAGATCTGTAGATCTGCTGAACTAATCGTAGCCGTTGGATCAAAGATGACCATCTGACCATCGGGGAGACAATACGTAATAGTTCATCGGCCCATCTCATCCGTGTCTCTGCAGTCGTTATGAACTGACAGTGACATGTGGGACTCTTTTCGCGAACTTTCACAAACCGTTTGCCCAATCAGTAATGATTGGGCGCGAGCTTTCGCGTCGTTTCAAGATGCAAACTGCTATATCTTTTGTAAATGAAAGCTTGCATTCGTCTTTGCAAATCACCCACCGCTGAATTCCAACAACAGACAAACACCGTCAGCCCCAGCAGCGAGACGGGTCACCCGCTCAGAGGGCAGGTACCTTGCAGCACCCGCAGCGACTCCGGAGGCAGCGAGGCAAACCGATCCACGTTGACGTCAAACTCGGCCCGCACTCCCACACCGCTGCCGTCCGGGTTGGCCTCTTGATTCTCGAAGCAGTCGATGGCGACAGCAACCTCCGTCTCTGTCAGCTGCGGCGGAGCTCACAGTGAGGTCCGCACCACGCCTCAGAGCGAACAAGAGCTGAGCAGCATCGCCACAAAGCTCAGTCGGCATCCAGCAATACTGCGAGCAACTCCAGATTCAGCACTCAGCTCACGCGGGCATGCACAGGGGGAGTGCACGCCTGAGCCTCACCAGAAGACAGAGCGGTATGAAGCTGCGGCCGCGGTACACCCCAATCTCTCCAACGTTTCCTCTGATCTCATCTGCCAGCTGTCAACGCCCATTCTCCCAGAAGCCCCGAGTGCCGCCACCCGTCATCGAGCTGCCACGTGGCTCCTTGCCAGGGCGCCGGGCGTCTCATTGACTCGCCAGGCGCGTAAACGCATTCCTCCTCAGCGCACGTGTGTTTGCAACCGTCGATGGGTTTTGACGGTGTTACTGGCACTTTTACAAACTGCCCTTCCCGGCCGTAATGATCCCCTGCGGCTATGGGAAGTGATCGGCTTTTGCACAATTCAGTAGAGCTGGGCAACTTCATCAGAACCGTTCATTCTTTACAGTGCTAAACATCCGAATCCGATAGCTCGTGTACGATTCTGGAGATCGAATCATAATCTCGATGTTCTAAAACCATCTGAAAATATTGGACGGCTCGATTTAGGGCTGCATGCCTCTTGGGCCCGTTCATTTTTTACAGTAATGGACATCCGAAGGTGGACCTATTACGAGACCCCCCGCACGATGCAACGATTCATGCAACGCGTTCAGCAGCGCCTCGATGATCACAATTCCTGGTTTTGGCGAGTATCCGCCATCATTCGCATGCCACCTAAGTTGCCAATCGGAAGAGGTGCACGTGATGGCTGATGGCTGATGGGTGTATCTGCTAAGAAGTGCTCACCTGCAGCGCGTGCACGTGGGCGTACAATGGCAGCAGCGCTGCCTCAAAAAAGCCAGCAACCTGCAACCCGTGACCCAGATCAGTAGTTTGCATTCGCATTGCCACATCGAGAACCAGGCACCTGATGGGTGTTGTCGGCGCAGTACCCACGGACCGGCTACCTGATGAATGTTTTCCGCATACTCCTGGAGAGCTTGCACTTGAGATGCTGAGAAACAATCACCCCACCACCCCTCCGCAATCACCTCTCACTGAACCACCCTTCGGTCTGACTCCTAATATGCAATCGCCACCCGTTGGTCTGACTCCTCATATGCAATCTCCACCCTTCGATCTGACTCCTAATGGGCAGCATGCCGCAAGGTCCATCGTCATCGCACCCACTCCGTCCTTGCGTCCGAGCAGACTCTCTGACGTCGATTCCCTGCACAGAAACGGAGATCGAAGGGGGGAGGCACGAAGCAAGGCACCGGGCAGCCCGGAGGCGCTGAGCAGGGCTGCAAACGCTCCAGCCTGCTGCTGCTCTCGCTGCACTTCCGTCGCACGA
Organism: Cymbomonas tetramitiformis; assembly: GCA_001247695.2. Classification (NCBI taxonomy): domain Eukaryota; kingdom Viridiplantae; phylum Chlorophyta; class Pyramimonadophyceae; order Pyramimonadales; family Pyramimonadaceae; genus Cymbomonas; species Cymbomonas tetramitiformis. The sequence goes on from LGRX02033399.1 coordinate 20,986, forward strand.
GCGCCTGTGTGGTGCATGCGCCCCCAGTCCCACTCGTGGGCGAGTTGATGCTGCTCGGCGATGTTTACGGAAGAAGATCGGGGCTGCCCTCCATGCGAGCATACAGCCGAACTACTCCCTCTCAGAATAGCCAATCACGGGCCACTGGCCAAGTGGGAGCCCCCTCACAGAGGAGGGGCAGAACCTGCAGACAGAGCGCGCCGGCCTTCCTTCGGCACTGCGGCTGTGACGGCCTGCAAGGGGCTCTCCGTACTGCTAGGTGCGCCAGCCTCGCCGGCAGCGGCAGCATCCACTATGTCCTTCTCAATCAAGCTCTCCTTAAGCTCGACCCACCGAGAGAAGAACTCCGTGGACCTGCTTGGTGGACCACCATCACACCCCCGCCGCCGCGGGGTGGGTCAAAGGCATGCATAAGTTTCGATGAGCTTCTTCTGTCGGGCGCCAATGAACGTGCTCATCCGCGCGCTGCACCCAATGGGCCTCGTAATGCCGCTGGACTCTCAATCTCCACAGGAACCCGCTCGTCAGTCGGAGGCGTGCATCGACCGCCGGCCGGCCAAGCGGCTACTGACAGAACTGCATTCCCGGGGCGCCAGTGACGCCGGCGCCTTGCACGTTGTGAGGCTGCTCGACCCGCGCTGTGCTCCGAAGCGCCGGGCGCCACGTTTGCACGGCCTTTGGGAACTCGACGTCGCATTTCCGACCCCCGCTGATCTCAGACAGATGCCAACTGCGAATCATGGAGAGCTGGGACTCACCGGACTCACCTAAGTCACATAAGTCCCGTGAGTCTTGTGAGTCCCGCGAGTCCCAAGTCGACGCGCTCAGCTTTTACCTTACCGCATCCGCCTTCTGCATTCTGCTACCTCAATGCCGCGCAGTGTAATCCCCCGCCCAGCGCTGCCCCCGTGGCGCCCCCTCTCCCACCCCTCCCTATCCTGCCCCTGGGAACAGCAGAGGTGGCCTCACGGCACCTGTTGGAGTGGTGCCACAGCATGCATCCCTGCGCGTCCTCGCCTCGTCGCTCCTCTCGCAGTGCCAGGGCCTCGTCGACCACTGCAAGCAGCTCGCGCTCGTTGCTGTCGCCCCAACCGCCCAGCTGTGCTGTCACAGCTGCGCCCAGCCCTTGACCGAGATTCCCCTTCTGCAGACTGACGCGTGCGCAGTGTCCGCCGGTGACGGGGATGGGCCGGCGCCTACAGGAGGGTGACGCGGGAACGGAGATCGCACCGCGTGCGCGCGAACAGCTCCCCTGTGAGTTCACGGCCGCGCAACTGGCTGGCCTCCCACAGCTGCTCGTCACGATACATACGAACTGCGTCACTCACCACCGTGCTGCTATCCACTGCTCCACCGAGCCCGCCCCAGCTGCCTTCCCCGGCCCACTCCATGCCCTCGCTCCCGATGAGTGTGGTCACCACTGGCAGTCCATGCCACCATGCATCCACCACCTTGCCTTTCACGCCAGCGCCTGCAACACGAGGCACATTCCTCGCGCCGCCTCAGCGAGCGCTTCGCGGTCGTGGCCCTTCCCAGCCCACCCAGCTCTTCGTGGCGATGCACTCTCAGCCGGCAAATCGAACGGTTGTCCCATGCCGCCATGTCCTCGAACCCTTTGACGGATTTAGGGTTTTAGGGTTTTCCGAGTGAGTGAATTCAATGAATCCGAAGTCATCTTCGGCAGCACGGACCGTGACGAGGCAGGCAAACAGACCGAGGGCGGTCACCGAAGTGCGGCGCAGCCAAATCGAGGATCATTGCAGAGCATGAACGCATCCAGTCCTGCTTCTCCTCGCAACAGTAAGTGACAGATGGAGCTGTCTCCCTTAGGAAGAGGCGTGTGCCTTCCCGCGTACCCATACCGCAAAAGCACTGACGAGACGGGTTGGCTCGAGGCAACGTCCCCATGGCCTTCAAGGTGTGAACGAGAAGGAGCTGCATGAGAGTGAAACCAAGAAATAGACGGAGAGTGAAACAAAGAAATAGACGGAGAGTGAAACCAAGAAAAAGACGGAGAGTGAAACCAAGAAATAGACGGAGAGTGAAACCAAGAAAAAGACGGAGAGTGAAACCAAGAAATAGGCAGCCCTGGCGGTGAGCCACAGCTGATATCTCGGTAGCATATAAAGGAATTAGCAAGTGCAACCTGAAGCGCACCAGACCCGCACACAGCAATGTCTGCTGACTGCAAGCCCACAGACCCGCACACAGCAATGTCTGCTGACTGCAAGCCCACAGACCCGCACACAGCAATGTCTGCTGACTGCAAGCCCACAGACCCGCACACAGCAATGTCTGCTGACTGCAAGCCCACAGACCCGCACACAGCAATGTCTGCTGACTGCAAGCCCACAGACCCGCACACAGCGATGTCTGCTGACTGCAAGCCCACAGACCCACACACAGCAATGTGCTGACTGCAAGCCCACAGACCCGCACACAGCAATGTCTGCTGACTGCAAGCCCACAGACCCGCACACAGCAATGTCTGCTGACTGCAAGCCCACAGACCCGCACACAGCAATGTCTGCTGACTGCAAGCCCACAGACCCGCACACAGCAATGTCTGCTGCTGCAAGTGACTGCAAGCCCACAGACCCGCACACAGCAATGTCTGCTGACTGCAAGCCCACAGACCCGCAGCGATGTCTGCTGACTGCAAGCCCACAGACCCACACACAGCAATGTCTGCTGACCGTGACTGCAAGCCCACAGACCCGCACACAGCAATGTCTGCTGACTGCAAGCCCACAGACCCGCACACAGCAATGTCTGCTGACTGCAAGCCCACAGACCCGCACACAGCAATGTCTGCTGACTGCACGCCCACAGACCCGCACACAGCAATGTCTGCTGACTGCAAGCCCACAGACCCGCACACAACAATGTCTGCTGACTGCAAGCCTCCCACTTTTCTAGCTCAGCTCGGCTTTATGCTCATCTGAAATGGAAGTGCCGTGAGAAGCCGTCCAACGAAAAAAAAAAAAAACGTCCAGGACTTACCGTAGCGCAGTGGCGAGAACAATACTCGGTGGTCGTACAACAGATCAAGTGAAGGCGCCCGCCCGAGCACATGCAGTCTCCGCTTTGGATTATGAAGCTGAGCCAGAGCGCCCGCCACACCACCCTCTGTTAGCACTCGGGATGGTGCGGACCAATTCAGTTCTCCGGCAGAAAGGCGCATCTTCGACCTCCCTCGCAAAACTGGAAGAGATGATTGCCTCGCTCGATGCGCAGCCACTCGGTCCGCACCTGCATGGCGCGCTTGGGGGGATATGCACCGTAGATGTGCATTTCAGCCTGCGTGCATCCGCGTCACCTCTCCCACTCCTCTCAGTGACAAGATGGTGTCCCACGCACCCTCGGCACTGAGGCCTCGGCGCCTTCGAGGTAAGCCAGCTGAACTTTCTCGGCAGCATGAGGCCTCGGCGCCATCGAGGTGAGCGAGCTGAACTTCCTCGGCAGCATGAGGCCTCGGCGCCATCGAGGTGAGCGAGCTGAACTTCCTCGGCAGCATGAGGCCTCGGCGCCATCGAGGTGAGCGAGCTGAACTTCCTGGCAACATGAGGCTTCGAACTGAGACATCAATGCCGCGCAACTCGCAAAGCTGATCCACGAATGCTCCTGTGGCTCCATTGGCGCTGCCACCGCACAGAGCACTTCCACAGAGGTCCCACGGAGCAGCGGCAAATGATCGGAGAATGAGATGGAGAATGAAATGGAGAAGAAGATGGAGAATGAAATGGAGAATGAGATCCGGAGGCCAGTAGACACCACACCTCCGGCAGCTCGACAGCAACCTTATCCCACACCTCCTGCGCCAGCCACTCTACGGAGTCCATGTTCGGAGCATGCCGGAAGTTGCCAATGGTGACAAAGTGCCGGCGTTGGTGGAAGGAAGGGCATTCCTCCAGAGGGATTGGCTCCGGGTAGTACCAGCGTGAGAGAGCTACCTGAGACACCTCCACTCATCCCCGTCTCCACTGCCCGAACGTGCCTCTCCTGACGCCACATATGATGTGGCGAGCAGCTAGCATAGCCCAGCACATGGGGATGATTGCCTCAAAACCTAGAATTCTATTGGTGCTGGAATTAGGGTCGGTCCTGGTGGTGCTGGAATTAGGGTTGTAAGGGCAGAGGTTGCCTTGTCGTCTACTACACGGGTGCCTGCTCATGCTGGAATAAGGGTGGGTCCTGCTAGTGCTGGAAATACGGTCGGTCCTGGTGGTGCTGGAATTAGAGTCATAAGGTTAGAAGTTGCCGTATCATCCTCTACACGGGTTCCTGCTAGTACTGGAATTAGGGTGGGTCCTCCTAGTGCTGGAGTTAGGGTGGGTCCTGCTAGGGTTGGAATTAGGGTTGTAGGGGCAGCGGCTGCCTTGTCACTAGCTATCTGGGTTCCTGCTCGTGCTGGAACTAGGGCATGCATAGTGTTATGTACGTGGCTTCCAGCTGTGGTGGTTGAGCGAATTGTTGCGGTTGCCTCCTGACCCGGGGTTCCAGCTGGCGTGGAATTTCGGGTGGTTTCTGGTAGGGTTGAAATTAGGGTTTAGGTATGCCTTCCTCCGAGCGTTGCATTGCTTATCACCACAGTTGTCCTGCTGGGTTCACTTCGGAACCAATCTCTTGATCAATGTGGCGATATTGTTGGGGTGCCACTGCGCGTGTTCATGTGGACACTCGTGCGCAGGCTGCCTTCCAAAGAGGAATGCGGCAAGGCGAGGCGAGGCAAGGCGAGGCGAAGCGAGGCACCAAAGGATGCAGCTCGCACGAGGTGTTCGTCTCCGCGGTGTGCAAGTAGCACGAGTGAGATGCAATGGAGTTCCCTGCGGATCAAAGTAGAAGGCAACACGTGGCACCTTGGTGGAAGGCACGTGATATTGGTGCACAAGCAGCTGTTGCTCATAGGGCGACACAACCAAAGAGAGATCGGATCGGAAAATGGCCGCCAGTTCTCTGAGCAGCATGGTGCTGCTAGTATCAGGCACCACCTCCATCGCATCCTGCATTGCAACTCAACCCGTCATTTGCTGATCCAGGGCACTTTGCAGCCTCTGGAAGAGTGGGAGAGCTTGCAACTCGGCTAATGAATAAATAACTCATACTGAATAGAGACAACGCCAAGCAGCTCGTCCGATCGCTGCATACACAGAAGTATGTGCCCAAAATGGCTCTCAGGCGAATGCTCCCTGGGTGAAATAATGTTGATGGCACAGTCTGGAGCATTCCGCACTGTGATCGAGCCGCCGTCTTTGATAAGTTGTTGTCGAGCATCTCGCAAGCAGTGCAAGTCCTGTCAGCCCTCTCCGCGGCAAACGAGTTCCCCTTTTCAAGGGTGGTCGCATTTCCAGCAGATTCAACTCTGATCGAGGACCAAAATGCTCAACTACTCGTATTAGTTTCTGGATTGCTCCGTCAAGCTTGTGAATAACGAATAACAAATAACAGCGGGCGTACCACTTGTGGAATAGTCGCCAAGCTCGCACACGCCGTTACTCAAGTTCGAGGGGCGCAAGACGGAACGAGGTGAACGAAAGAGGCGTGCGAGGAGCTTGTGTGCACCTACCTGGGTGTCAAGAACTCGCAGCGTTCGTGGCGAGAGCTGCTTTACCATGAAGCCAAACTGACAACATAACACACCAGAGGGCGCTTGAACCTAAGAGGTGCAAATCATCCGACAGCCTTTTGCTACAACGCCCGCCCCGTCTGTTAAGAAGTGCTGAAAGCAGTGGCGTCCACCTGCCAGAGAAGGTGGCACTTTCCAGCTCTCGAATTGAGATTCAAATCACACGCCGAGGTCCATGACTCCGTGACATGTGGGCTCTGCAGGCACAACATGCGAACGCGTACCTGCTCTTCGGTCGTGAAGCGGTCAAATATACAAACGTCGGGGTCGACTTCCTTGAGCATCGCAGCGAAAGCCTGTTGTCTATTCATGGGACAGGTATATACCGACACGGCGGCATCGCGCAGCTGATCACTGTAACCACCAATAATCGGCTCCCATTCACCACTCCACGGGCGTTCTTCGTGCTGCATTTTTGAATTTTGCTGTTGGTCGATTGACGGGAGTTGTGCGTGCATGTGATCCCTAAGTCTTGAGAACAGATCCACTTTCACAGAATTGAGAATCTGATCAGGACTGCAGGGAAAATTTGATGTGCGCCCGTGACTGGACTCTGTCCAGTGGGCCGGCATCCCCATAGTGTAACCAAGGAGGAACCATGAGATCGTGTACAGAATAGCCAAATAGAGTTCAAAGCAAGCCAAGAATATCCCTTGTCTAGAGTGCTGATATTTGCGTCAGCGGGAACAAGTCACCTGTAAGTGTTTGTACGCGCCGCACACGCATAGCTAACTTTTGCACCTCCACGTTGGAATGCACTAACCTGTACCCGACGGTCCACTCGAAGCTTGTAAAGAAGTAAAAATGGGCGTGCGAATAGAACCGAGAACGTGAACTTACCAGGTCAGCAGTGCGTACGCCAGCAGCTGAGCTAGACCTCTCTGGCCATACTTTGCCAATCACCAGCACGCTCCTATCCAAAAAGCGTTCCAGTACGTCCCAAAACAATTAGTTGCGAACGTCAAGGAGGCATTCAGGATACAACTATTTGTTCGGGGCTAACAGTACAGCTCACGCATTTCTAAAGCTCAAACTTGCCTTCCCGAAGCCATTGGGATTATGCTGGTGAATTTGGGCAGACCAAGAACCAGTCACCAAGGCGTGACGCAGCCCAACTCGGCGCCGCAATAGAACGAACTGCAGCTTCGGAATTGGAAAAGTAGAAGACTTGCTACCTCGGTAAGTCACTTGTAGCCGCATGTTCTCGGCTAGCGTCAGTGGACTACACGAATCAAGACGATTTAAATTAGTATGCATATAGTTGTGAACAGTCAAGGCAAATATCAGCAAAGCAAACGTTGAGATAACCACAGTGGCGTGAATATGCATAACATAGCAGTGCGAAGCAATTGCCTGAGACTGAGAACATACCGTAGAGGCACAGGTACAACTGCGCTTGAAGCTTGGCGAGCTTCTTCCAAAACGTTGAGAGGACTGGTGAATTATCTCCCGACGAGGAAGGCCCCGGCCACGAAAACCGATCTTCAATTGCTGCATTCTGACAGCGGTGAATGGGCGGCTTTAAAACTGCGGCAATGTAAGGAGTCGACGACAGTGAAGAGCTGACAAAACTAAGTTGCTACAAACTACCCTTCAAGTAATTGTAAGGCAACGACGACGTGGATTTAAATGCCCCCTTCACGGTAGCGTCGTATCGGTTTATCGAACATGCAGACGAGAGCTCAATCATATAAAGCTATGTGGGTACTGTACTGTCACGGTGGCTGGAATTCCTATTCCTTTGGACAGTATGACCACGACCAGTCGAGGGCTCTATGACGTGCCACATTTCCAGAATTTTCCTCTACCTCCCCACCCCTAGCCGCGACTCACGCGTGCAGTCAAGGCAGTGGGCGACTAACCCATCTGCACCCCCCCCCAGTGGCCCCCCCTGCACGCACCCACCTCCACATAGAGTAGGGGCATATCGTACCTCAAGCCATCACCATTTCACTCCCACTTGCTCCCACCAAGCCACCTCTGTAAGGCCCTGCTGCCCCCTGTGCTGTCAGCCCCACTCGCCCGTACGACAGCATATTAATCACCGCGATCTGTGATAATATTTTTAGCATTCCTCCAAGCCCCCAGCCACCGTCGACATGTAAAATCCCTTATTCCATGTTCGGTCGACGTGTGGGATGCACACCACCGCATCCCACAACTCACAGCGCCGCCCACTGCACGCACAACAGAGGGGAATGGGTCACCCCCCCCAGCTGGGGGGTTGCACGTCATAGAGATATACGGCACCCCCCATATCGGTGTTCCTGACCCCATGAGCACTTCAGGGCAACCCCAATGGGTTCACGCAACTCATATTTAACCTCATTTGCACACCTTCCTGGATTGCACCATATCTCTATGACGTGCCACATTTCCAGAATTTTCCTCTACCTCCCCACCCCTAGCCGCGACTCACGCGTGCAGTCAAGGCAGTGGGCGACTAACCCAGCTGCACCCCCCCAGTGGCCCCCCGCTGCACGCACCCACCTCCACATAGAGTAGGGGCATATCGTACCTCAAGCCATCACCATTTCACTCCCCCTTGCTCCCACCAAGCCACCTCTGTAAGGCCCTGCTGCCCCCTGTCACGCTGTCAGCCCCACTCGCCCGTACGACAGCTTATTAATCACCGCGATCTGTGATAATATTTTTAGCATTCCTCCAAGCCCCCAGCCACCGTCGACATGTAAAATCCCTTATTCCATGTTCGGTCGACGTGTGGGATGCGCACCACCGCATCCCACCACTCACTACGCCGCCTTTGCACACGCTGCTTGAGAGGAATGGGTCTGTTTGGGGGTTGCACGTCATAGAGATATACGGCACCCCCATATCGGTGTTCCTGACCCCATGAGCACTTCAGGGCAACCCCATTGGGTTCACGCAACTCATATTTAACCTCATTTGCACACCTTCCTGGATTGCACCATATCTCTATGACGTGCCACATTTCCAGAATTTCCCTCTACCTCCCCACCCCTAGCCGCGACTCACGCGTGCAGTCAAGGCAGTGGGCGACTAACCCATCTGCACCCCCCCAGTGGCCCCCCCTGCACGCACCCACCTCCACATAGAGTAGGGGCATATCGTACCTCAAGCCATCACCATTTCACTCCCACTTGCTCCCACCAAGCCACCTCTGTATCACGCAACTCATATTTAACCTCATTTGCACACCTTCCTGGATTGCACGTCATAGAGATATACGGCACCCCCATATCGGTGTTCCTGACCCCATGAGCACTTCAGGGCAACCCCATTGGGTTCACGCAACTCATATTTAACCTCATTTGCACACCTTCCTGGATTGCACCATATCTCTATGACGTGCCACATTTCCGTACAGGAGGTGTTTACGCAGCTGCACAACCGTCAGGAAGACCTCATCGATGAGTCCAGCACAGTTGTCTCCGCGTCCACCACCGCTTTTACCCGGGTTGCAGCCGGCGATGTTCACGAGCTCTCTCCCCCCTTCGTTCTGCGCGCGAAGGACACGGAGCCGTGACCGGCGTAATCCAGATGATGGGAGAAAGGCTACGCAACCATTCCCCCAGACCACGTCCACTCGGATCCCGAGTGGCAACACCCGCATGACCATGGCCGACTCATTATAGGTGGAGCCCGCTGCGGTGGGGGCCGTGAACTTCGAGTAGGCCACAGCCCCACCGACCCGTCCGCTAGTGTGACCTTCATCCGCGGGCCCTGCCGTACGCGTAGGCCACAACGTCGTACGCAGTCTTCAGACACGAAGTTGTCCGAGGCACCGGAGTCCACGAGTACCTCGACAAGCTTGCCACGCAGATACGCGTAGAAGACTAACAGCAGCGCTCCTTCCTCATCATGAGCCGCAGCGAGCTGAGATGCCCGCAGCACACCCCCGTCACGCAGGATGCGCTTGCAATGGCCGACACCCATGCTCGTGTCGTTGTCACCCCCACACTCTTCGTCACCATCATCGTCGTCATCATCATCCTCCGTCAGTGGGTGACTGCGCATGCTTTCTTCCTCAATCTCTCCCTGCAGGGGATGAGTATTCAGTGCGTGAATCTCCTCTGGGGCCCCAGCTTTGGCCAGCTGCTGGGTCATGCTGTCCTCGACCCCACCAGCGTCCGGCACTGCCGGGTCTGCACTCCGCCGCTGGCCCCTGTCTGCAGCCATTTGCTGGGTCCAATTGTCCTCCAGGTGCTTCGGGGACTCGCTCATTGGTCCACCCTCCAGTACTTCGTCAGGGGCCACGGCATCGGGCGGTGTAACCTCAATTGGCTGCTGCTCCGGCTGCTCGCCAAAGAGATCCGCCCTCACCTCTGCAAGAGTCACCGCCGACTGCCTTTCACGGTACTGGTGCACCCTGTACAATAAGTTGCACCATGCATCCGGCATCCCGGGGATGTCCCCCCCTGTGCCAGGGATGGCCCCCGTGGCCGAAACAGAAGCCGCGGGCACTCCCACGGAGTTTCCACCAACATCCCCCGTAGCCCAAGGGTAGGGGGACGAGTCCATGACGGCCAGCGATTCCTCCGCCGGCATCCCACGCTGTCGGCCGCGCCAGCGCAGAAGGCCCTCCGCCTCCCACGCGCGGTGCCCTATCGGGGCATCCTGCTACAGGGCGTCAGCCTGCTCCGCCGGAGTCATCTCGTCCCACGCAAGGGATAGATCGTGGGCCCGTGTCTCCGCCAGGTCCAGTGCCCGAACCTGCTGGGAGTCGTTGCACATCCCACGTGACCTCGAAGGGCCCTGCAACAGTGCCGACACGTGCTCGACCATGCACTGCTGCCGCGTCGGCAGTGGCAGCGTGCCCAACGGAGTGTGGTGGGCCTGGGCTTGCTTCTGCAGGCACATCAGGTCCACCTCATTCCTGACGTTGTCCAGCTCGCACCGTCTCTTGTACCTCCGAGCCGGCGCGGCAGACGACCTCATGCCACGACCTTGTTGCATCCGTTCCAGTGCAGTACGGATCCCCGTCGTCGACTTGCGCTTCAGGCTTTTGCGCAGTCGCATCATCAACACTTCCATGGAAAGCGCCCCCGCTGGCCGCCTGAAGTGCCAAGCATTCAAACGGTCAGACACTGCGGCCAAGCAGGGCCTGTAGATACCCCCGTAGGCCCAGGGTTCTAGTACAGAGTAGTGCTCAGGCATGGGGTCGTCGATGATGGGGGTTACCCCCGCCGCTGCGGGAGCCGGTTGAGGGGCTTCGGCAAGAGAGCGACGTCCAGTGTCACTTTCTGGCCCCTCAGCCAAAAGGGTCCTCAGACCCTATTGCCGATCCGAGTCGGCCGGCAACTCGCCGGCTGCCGGGGACGCCCGCTGCGCCTTAATGATGCCCTCCACCAGGTTTGTACAATCAGTGAGAGCCGCCAACTCTAGAACAGCGTTGACGTCTGCGGCTGCAAGGGCCTCCACTTCTCCCCGCAACTCCGCCGGTGCCCACGAGATGTCCTCGTCGTGTGCCATGGCGAAGAACATAGCGGCCACCTGCCGCCTGTCTCGAGACAACCTCTTAGGAGCGTTCGCCTTCCACGCAGCCAGCTTGGCCGCGTCCTTGCAATCCCGCACCAGATGTCCACGCCTTCCACACGCGTAGCACTCCCGTGTCTCTGGAGCCGGGAGGCCAGGTGGAGCACCAGGAAGGGGCAGTCCAGGTGGAGGAGGAGGTGTGGATGCCGCGGCCAGCTCGAGCTCAGACTCCGTCAGTGCGTTTAGGGCACGTCCTCGACGTTGCTGCCAGAAAGATTAGACTATTGGGAATACGTGAACCAGTATGCATGTTTTTAGACGGTGTTTTTCTGTTACTATTCTCGGTTTATAGACGACGGGTGACATGCCACGTCATCATAACGCGCAGTGTAATGCAGACACGTGGCAGCCATGTAGGTTGCGATATGCGTGTATGCGGTACGGTATGCCTTCATTATGCGGTTTGCTATTGTGGTTCGAGTGCAGGGAAGATATCTTCCTGGGATTGGCCGGCCCGGGGCCGTGTCATGGAGGCCCGGGCCGAAGGCGGGCCGAAGGAAAAGTTGCGGATGGGCCGAGTCGCATTGAGGGGGAAATCGATAAATTTCCAAAATTTTATCGATTTTTGACAAATTGTCATACTTAAAATTAAGATTTCGCGCCTGCGGCGGGCAATTTTGGGTTCGGGCCGAGACGGGCCGAAATGTGGCCGAAGTAAATTCCCAATGCGGGCCGAGTCACCTCCGCGGAAGATATCTACCCTGTTCGAGTGATCATCGAGCAATCAACGGAGAGAGATATCTTTTTGGATTGGGTGTGTTCATAAACACAAGCCCCGCGTCAAAAAACGCGGCTATACAACTATCATCACACGGGTATTGTTGCATGAACGGTGTCTATTCGTTTAATTACAAGTAGAATGTTTGCTAGTGTTAGTAGTGTTACAATATATATAATTATGTCGCAAAAGCCATAAGTCAGCTGGTCGTACAACATATCATAGCGTTACTATTACATTGCAAAGTACGTAAGTTACTACCAGGCAAAAGATCTCGAATTAGTTCATTCCACGCCTTTCAGGCGCCGGAAAGTAATGGTCTACTAATCTATCAGCTCCCAGTATACTCCGTCTTCGTCGTCCATTGCTTCCTGGCACATGAATATTTCGTAAGAACAACGCATACACGCGAAATGTTCGGTATGCGCATTTATCGCAACAAGATGCGAACCAGCATTAAACCATATACGAACGTTTGCAGGAAGGTCACAATAATCGCACTTCATGACGAGTTTGCCTTGAGGCATTCAGGTAGCTTTTGGGCTGAGCGTGGTCAGTTGTTAGTTGTTAGTGTCAAGCTGGGGTGGCACGATGGTGAGCGTAAGCAGCAAATGAAGGCTAAGTAAGAGGTATTGAGCTTTTATACCTGCTCAACTAAGGCAATCGCAACTGATACAGTACTCGTCGAAAGGTGTCGTTTCGTCATTCTGGTACCAACAGACCAATAGGCGTACAACGTCGACTGGAATAACCATTAATCGCGGAGTCATCCACGCTTCACCCCATGCATATTCAGCGCGATCGGGATAGCGTTCCGGCTCTACCAATTCAAAAAACAGATAAAACCGAGTTCGTCGGGTAAAGCGCCACATAGCCATTATCGGATCATCATGCCTGTGAGGCATCGGCGGGCGGCGGACAGGGCGGTTTGCCATCGTTGTCAAAGTCCACTGGTGCAAATTGCATTCGGGGCATGGTGGGTGCACCATCTCATGGCGATGAATGGCATCTACATCGATATTGGCACGATTCCGATGCACACCAAACCTTAACACTGAAGGTATTAGGGCTGGATAAGCGAGCCCTCAGTATATCATATAAAATAATAGTAAACGCTGTGTTATAGGACGGTAACACACGCGTAAGATAATAGCGGGGATGAGTGCAGACTTCTGTGAGAAGATGCTGCCTCTAGCACAACGCTAGCTCATCTAAATACCATATGTCTCCCATCGCATAGATGGTACCGCCATTGGGTTGTGAACCCGAGACATTGGTTGAACGACCAGTATCGTCAGAACGAATAATACGTTCGCCCCATAATACTGCGCATGCTTGTTCCGCACATGCTTGAAGCGAAGATGATTTCTTGTTTGTTACTTCAAGATGTATCTTGCTTTGCCATCTTCGAGTTCGACATACGAACTCTCGATGACAGGTGTCATTCAAGTCTTTCCTTGAATAATGACAGATGATGTGACTTATCATCTGACGACATGTACAGTCATAGTCGACCGTACTGACGACTGTCTGTCATTATAATATATGACATGACTCGACATGACATGACATGACATGGTATGACATGCCTGATAGGTATGACACGTATGAAATATATGACACATATGTCATCGGTCATGACCCTGACAGATCTCCCCTCTTAAAAGAGTTGTGACCTCACAACGGGCATACCTTTGTATATGTCTTTGATGTCATTGTTGTTGTTGCTTCTGCTGGTACCAGTCTTCTTACACCGATCTGAGGCGTCCCTCATGGTGTTTTTAGGTTATTGGGGGGAACTGAGTCCACTTTAGTCACTCACCTTGGCATGATGCCTTATAGGCTAATGCCTTACAGTTCTTAGGATGTAGCCCCCTTTGAATTGCGTATCGTATTTCAGAGTGACGATTCAAGGTTCAATGAATTGCGTTTCGTGATACAGATTGACGCTGGATTACTGATTGATCCACACGTATCGTGCGTCAGAGTGACGATTCAAAGTATCCGATGTGTACGTTACGGATTATTGCGCTAGCCGTCGTTGCTTTTGCGAACGATGATCCCACGATTTAACGATTTATAATCGCACGATTCTCGGCCTATATTAGTGCACCCAACCCTTCCTCCCCTCCTGAAGCTACTTCGGAGGTTCACAGGTTGTCATGGGGAGCCCGTGTTTGTTTCCGGAGTTATTTCACCGGGGGCTTGTTTTAATGCAAACAGAGTGGCCCTGCTTAACGGGATTGGACTTGTAATCCTTTACCCGGTCTGCTCACTCTTGATTATTAGTCCAGTACGCACGCTTTGACGAACATATATCGCGATGAGTGAGAATGGATTCGCCACGTACTAATGTGAAATTTATTTTAGTTATGTTTGTCAGGCATAACTTAGGATCACAACTCCGTCTACCTCAGTCGATGTCTCCGGTAGCTTCGGATGACTGACCAAAGAATCCGATGACAAACCACGGTTTTGGCAAAGGTAGCATTTAGCAGTTTTTATTTATCCACAGATATGATATCTCGCATGTGTGCGTATCTGTGCAAGGGTATGATTTTGTACAAGGCTCACTACACCTTTAGCAAGGAAGGATCAATTTCCCGCTTCTATGCAACATAATGATAAGACATTAAGAGCAAGGTATATAGATGATCGACATGTATTAGTATATATTACAAGAAGTAAGGGCATCAGGCTTAATATAATGTTTAGCCTTCATAGGCAGCTATTATGTCTGCTGCATTGGTCAGCTCTGTGGCTTTGACCCAGGTGTCATGCTCAGGGCCGTAGCCTGCATATCGCACTAAATAGTACTTGACACCTCTAGTGATCTTATCTGAGAGTATATGTGATATCTCAAACAGTGGTTGCCCTTCTTCGGTGATCATCTGTGGCAGAGGCAAAGGTGCTTGGATCGAGTCATTGTACAGCTCTAATCTGGATACAGGCTGTACCGGATGAATACGGATATCGAGGTCTCCGAAATCTAACTCGTATGCACGCCCATGGCTAAGCACTTTGGATATGGTGAACGGCCCAATATATGGCTGCTTAAAGTGTCTGCCTGCCTCTGTCAAACCAGTCCATTGAATAAACTCGGTCCGTAAAAGAACTTTCTGCCCAACTGCATATTGCCGAGGCATGTGAGTCTTATTGAATCTGGCTTGGCTAATTTCTGCTGCTCGGGAAATGTTGTCTACCGCGTTGGCATGTACAGCCGAGTACTGGTCAAAATGATCTCGAATAGCTCATTGTATTGGAACAGGAGCTTCTGGCGGAATAGTGATTACCAGATCATGAGGCGAAAGTGGTTGCGCCATCGAGTCGAGATAACATGGTGAATAACCAGTTGATGCAGAAACTGTGTTGTTAATTGCAAACTCCACCAGAGGCAACTTGTCCTCCCACGAATTGGCTGAAGTATCATTGCAACAACACCTGTGGATGAAAAAATACCACCTAATCAGTTTATATACCAGAGGATGGTGAAATCGAATCATGAATCAACAATTTGAAAAGTACCTGAGGATATCCTCGATGAAGGCATGGCTCCTCTCATTGGCTGCATTCGACTGTGGATGGTGTGAGGACGTCATGGACAATCTCGTACCAGTAGATTTCCACAGTGTTTGCCAGAATGTAGAGGTGAATCTGGGGTCTCGATCTGAGATGATGTTCCTCGGAAGACCATGGAGCTTGAAGATATGCTGAATATATATAGAAGCAGTATGCTGAGCTGTCCAGGTCATGCTGAAGGGAATGAGATGACAGCGATGAGAGAATTGGCACATTACCACAAATATACTGTCGTGCCCATTAGTGGTGATAGGCAGGTCAGTAATCCAGTCAAGAGATACATCTAACCATTTTGTCTTAGGCACAGAATATCGTATATGTGCCTGACCATAAGGCTTGTGTCGTCTCGTTTTCTGGCGTTGACAAACGGGGCACTCCCGAATGTACTTGATGGCTGCCGTTGTCATTCCTGGTCAATAATACCGGCTACGCAGAAGATGAAGCATGCGATTTTTGCCTACATGACCAGAAATAGTGGCTGAGTGGCACTCATGAAGGAGAATGTGGCGAAGTTGTGTGATCTCACCGTCATCTGTGGGGACTTTAGCTGTAGGTGGAATGTGCAGCTGTCTGCCATATATGGTCTTACGATAGATCAACCCCTGAATGAGCTCGAAGCTGTAGCTGCTGACTGACTGTGATGAAGTCGATGATATCGGCTTAGCCAAAATATTCTGTGCAAATGTATCACGATCATATTCGGATATAATGATGTCGTGTAGCTGATGAGCTGATGAAGAAGATATAAGAGCAATGAATGTAGGATCTGCAGATGGCATGACTTCGCTGATGTCTATGTGTTGAAGACAATCAGTGAGTTCAAAAAGTGCAGAGATACGAGTGAGTGCGTCTGCAACCTTATTCTTATCGCCAGCAATATGCTCTATACGGAAGTTGTACTCGGAGAGCTCATCCAACCACCTTGCCTGTTTGGGGCTCAGTGTGGATTTGGACTGGAAATAAACCAATGGCTGATGATCTGAGCGTACAATGGTCTCAGGAGCTCCCAACAAGATGTGACGAAAGAATCGGAAGCCCTCCACAATGGCAAATAGCTCGATCTCAGGAATAGGCCAACGTCTCTGTGTATCGGATAGAGTGACGCTGTGATAGCCACATGGCTTCATACCTTTTCCTTGATCCTGGAGTATCACTTGACCAACGTGTGTGCCTGATCCATCGACCTCCATAATAGATGGCAGTTTCTGATCTGGAAGCTGTAGTACTGGAGCGTTACAGATGGCACTTTTGAGGTTATCAAATGCCTGCTGCTGCTCAGATTCCCAGACAAACTCTGCATTATCTTTAAGGAGACGATTGAGCGGCTCGGCAATCTTGGAGAACTTTGGTATGAATCTCCTGAATTGACCGACCATGCCCAAGAATGACCGAAGGGATGACTTGCCATCTTTAGCCATACGGCGTAGAGGCTGCTTTCCAACGGTAGGACCATAAGACACTGGAGGCTGAATTGCCATGACTGCTCGGATTCTGTCTTCGATGATGGACAAGCCTGCTTCAGAGATGTGATGTCCGATAAAGTCTATAGATCTGACGAACAACTCCACCTTGGAAGGCCTGATGAAGAACTGGTGTTCTCTGCAACGCTGGAGAAACTGTCGGACATGACTCACGTGGCTGCCAAAATCCGGACTGTATACGATGGTATCGTCCATGAAAATGACAAGGAACCGATCGATGAAGTCAAAGAATGCTCGATTTCCTACACGTAGAGCTGTTGCAGGAGCATTGGTCAATCCGACAGGCATAACTGTCCACTCATAGGAACCGTATCTGGTGCGAGTAGCTGTTTTGTGAATGTCATCTGGATGTATATGGATCTGATGGAAAAACTGATTGAAGTCAAATCTGCTAAACCATCGTGCACCTTTTAGCTGTTCAAGAAGGGTGTCGTGAGGTGGCAATGGATACGTGTCCTTAATTGTGATGTTATTAAGGGCTCGATAATCACAGCACATCCTCCACTTCCCACCTGGCTTAGGAGCGAAAATGATAGGACATCCATATGGAGATGATGACGGACGAAGGATACCCAAGTCGACATATTTGATGATCTGTCGGTTGAGCTCTTCCATCATGGGCACTGGTATGGTACGTACTGGCTGCGATGGCGGCTTGTGCCCAGGTTCAATGTTGATTCTATGATAACCACCTTCAAACCGTTCTGGCCTATGACCAGCTGGAAGATCCTCCTGGAATATGTCTGAAAAGTCTTCTCTCATTTGATCACGTGCTGCTGTGACCTCTGGGTCTTCCATAGTGGTGTCTGAGTCTGATGCTGTAAAGACCAGTTCACCATCGACCTCTGAGAGAAAGAAGAGATAAGCCACGGCCTCTTCAGCCGAACCACTGGATCGAATACGACGCAGGTGCTTTCACATGGTGGTGGCGCTGACCAATTCCATTTCAGGAAGGTCATCTGAGCCTGGAGACTGTTCAACTCTGGATAATACTGTGCGAATACTGGAGCCTGATGAATGCTTCCTAGTGATCGTCAGATTTTTGGTCTGGAAGTCAATGTGTGGATTTCTCCTCTCCAACCAATCTTGACCCAGAATGACAGTGAATGGTTTCATGTCAATGATGTAGAAATCTTCTGCATCCTTATACTTACCCAGCGTAAATGTAGCCTTGGGAAGATAGGATGTGCATGGTAGTTGGCTTCCTCCAGCCAATCCCACTGAAAACGATGAAGAATCTGTGGGTGTTATACCAAGCTGAGCAGCGAACTGTCTGTCAATGAAAGACGATGTAGCTCCTGGATCTACCAATATGTGAGTACTTTGTCCATATACTTTCCCTTTGTACCCCAACAGCTTCTTTTGTGATTTCAGCTGTGCTGTCTGAGACTGCATCTGTGCGATGTGCTCTGATGGCTACTACCCAAATTCATGGTCCTACCACAAGGACCAATGGGCAATTGCGGTTTCGATCACTAAATCGACTATTTGAGGCACAGGTAACATTTGCACATGATATTTATGAGTTAAATGAATTTTATTTCTTATAGCGGCGGCCCCCGTGAGACTTTAGGTGTGTGGTTGAACGACACGCTTTAGGGGTGTAATTTCACCAACAGCTTGAAGAAAATGGTGGTCCTACCACAAGGACCACCGTATTTTGAGTATTAGGAGTCACATGCGGGGCTCACGGTGATGCTCATGGTTATACATCTTGAGTTTATGACCAAATAAGATAACTGAATCGGTTACTTCGCACCCTCATCATCATTTCCGCTCTATTTCAGCATGGCGCATGTTCAACACAATGCAAATTCCGAATTTAGTGAATTTCGGACTTTAGAAATTGGCATTCATCCATTCTAAAATGTACACGCCAGTCGAAAAATAAGATATTTGGATGATGTTAGACTTTCAGAAATTCGCAATATATATATACTTGAAGATTTAATGTGCCGCACACACCAACCTTGCGATATATGCCCTCTAGCAAGCAATTATGATGGCTGGCTGGTCAGCTCGCGTGACCACTTTTTAAGGGGGGAAACCAACGAGCCAATATATTAGAGGGGAAGCCAACGAGCCAACGAGCCAATATATGCATTCCAACCGGGCCTCCCGCCCAAATATGATTGGGACATATGTATAGGTTCAATTTGATGGTACCCGCGCAGGTGTAGTGTTGATATATGATTGGTAAAAAATTATTGAAGATGAGTCACTAATTTGCCACATTTTGAATGTTCCAAAAAATCCATTTTGAAAACTTTGAGTGTAGAGGTTTGAAATGCGTTCGTCATGGATATATGGGATGGATATAGGCCAAACCAGCGTTCAAATAAATTAATATAGGACCTATATATACCACCTTTCATTGATTAGACACCACAAATCACGGGAGGTGGCCAATTAAATTATCGGAACAATGGTCCTCGTGGTAGGACCAAATCGTCGATTTGGTCCTACCACAAGGACTACGGGGCAGTAGCCACTGAGGGAGTGTCCATCTGCTGAAACTGCAATGTCAGACTGGAAAGGACTTCTTCTGAGATACTCTCAACCCGGCCACTTGCTTCAGTGGCATCTTCAGGCTGATTTACCTTGGGGGTGCTCTCAACACTGGTACCTGTGCAGTACCCTGAGAGTTTCCCTGAGGAGCTGGAACTGAAGCTGGAGCTGGAGTTGCAACTGCTGCATTATGCTGTGCTGACTCTTCAGTTCCTTAACCAAGGTGTTGATCGTATTGATGAGTTTGCCGGACCCATCCTTAGCACCCTGATTCTGTTGCTGCTGTCTCCTGTTCTGGAAAGGATTCTGAGCTGGTGGCTTACCCTTGATATCTTTTCCATCTGGGGTCTTGGTGGAATAACAATCCTTTTCGATGTGACCAACACGACCACAACGATGGCAAGACTGAGGATTCTGTGATTTTCCTTTCCCTTTGCCTTTGCCTTTTCCACCTTTCCCTTTGCTCCGATTTTGATTGGAGTTCTGACTGCCACTCTGGTTCTGATTCCAATTCCTGTTGGATCTGTCATATGGCTTCTTGCCACGCCCTTTGTCCTTGTCCTTTTTGACTGGGCCTCCTGATGACTGCTCCTTCTGACCACGATAGTGAAGGGTTTCTGACTGCTTTGAATGAACGACATAATTCAAATCAAGCAGTATCTGTGTGGTTTCTTGCCACGACAGATTATTCCTTTCTTGCTCTGTCAGGAATCTTAGCTGGAACTGTCTGCGGAGATCTGGATCCATGCTGCTGACAAATCTGTCCTTTATTAACACATCGTTCAAATCAACTGCTGCTAAAGCAGCCAGTGACGTAAACGTGCGCAAATAGTCTGAAAAGGTTTGGCTTCCTTGAGTCAGTGCCATCAGGTGTTTCTTGGCTACTGATCTCTTATGAGGGTTACCAAATTGGCTGAGGAATATCCGTCTGACCATCTCATATGTGGCATCCGGTTGTTGTGCCACGACCTGAAAATAGTGTCTGTCGTTGGTTTGGATAAGGGTCAGGAACACTGTGATCAGGTCCTTGTCCTTGACTCCTGGATAGGTGAACTGAAAATACCGGTCCACCGTGTCCAACCAAACTTCTGCGTCCTGTCCAGATTTGAATTCCCTAGGTGGTGGCATCTTCACCTTTGGGACCAAACTGGGTGGAGCTGGTGCTGGAACAGAATCTGCGTCAGGATCTGTAAAGACTATTGGAGGATTGTCTTCTGTGTACTCAGTCTCTGGTTCCTGCGGTTCATTGGCTGGATCCCTAAATCGGCTCATATCGGGCTTCATACGACTGATGTTGTCGAAGTATCCTATCTGGTCGTATCTGGTTTGAGTGTTGTCATAACCAGCGATCCACTTCGGAACTTTGAACCGGCTGAATGAATCATAGGAGCCTAGAATGTCGAAAAACCATGTCGATGGATCTGGGTTGATAACTGGAATCTCTGGTTCTTCCTCTTCGAATACCACCATCTAAAAAACAAAACACAACACAAAAGATACCTTCAGCTAATTAGCTAACTGAGTGTGTGTGTGATATATATATATATAGTATATATGTATGTTTACATACATGTAGTACATTTGTACATTATAATGAGGTAATTATGTATATATATATCCACCTTCTTCCCCCCTCAAGGAAGTGTGAATATAAGGCAGTTGTCAATTGCCTTTACCTCATATGTAGCATGCATTCCTTATAGGAAGCAGCTGTTACAGTTTTAGGGTTGTTGCCCGAAATATTATCATGTCTGTGCTGATTACAGCATGATATATTCATGCCAAACACGAAGTTTATCCAATATTTAGTGGCATTTTAGGGCATGTTACGTCACAGTGGCCCATATCCCCAACAGTGTGTATAGGGTGTTACTTGGTATCAGTAACCCTAAAATAGGTAAAACTAAAGCAGTATAAATATTTTGCAAACATTTTTAAGCAAAACTGCATTTAATACCACACTGAATGTTACGTGGTTTTCAGGAGGTATGTTACACCCCTGACACACACATTCAATTTTAGGGTGTTACAGGGTGTTACAAGTGCTGCATAAATCAGGGATTATTTATTGATAGCTGAATAATGATATCAGCAAAAAAAATCAATCCAAAATTTTCATTTTGAAATCATGCGTAAAACATTTTGACGCATTTCGTTACAGCCAATATGTACACCCCTACATATTCCACACCTGCTATCTAGGGTGTTACACGAGATATGACTATGGTCGTTATGATTTTCTGATACCTTAATAGGTATAAAATCATAATATCAAATAAAATAGGGTCCAATTTTCAATTTTCAAATCTATCGCAAACGAATTTCACCCATTTTGGCCGTTTTTCGGCTTGATTATTGTTTCCATAGTAATATATCTCTGTGCGTGTGCGAACTGCAAAGTACAGAAGTACTGCATTTCACTTCACTTTTGCACATGACAATTTTCATGGCATAAAAGTGAATATTCCTGTATGTCAACATCTATGGTTGATCATATCTGTGGGTTTTACTGATTTGAAACCCATGGAAGTAAATGCACTCCCTGATGATATTTAGGTATATCAACTATAAGCGGATTATCCACTTTAGTGATAACTTATCAACCTATGATATGTTTGAGCATATGACTGTGCTCTAAGAGTATATCAAAAATGATATCTCTAAATTTCAAACATATCTGGACATAGCTTGATTATAATCAAAGCAGTTCAGCACAGCACATATATATATGTGTGTGTGTATGTCCACAACAACCTATGTCAGCTCAATATATGTATGTACTGATTTGGTTAGGTACATGCATTTGTGCTGATCAATACTGAGTCAATTGTCAGAATGCAGTATAGCGGTTGTTGTTGCTCCAGCGATGTGTGAGAGTGAATGGACTGTGCTCAACAGTTACCAGTTGTTGTAATGAGCACAGTATTCTGCCTTCGGGTCTGGAGATAACTCCATCCAGCCCTACAGCATGTTGTCTTATCCTGCTCCCATATGTATCGCCATGTTTGACATTCCACACGCACATGTGTTTGTGGAATGGTATCCATATTATCTTGCACATAATAGACATTATAGTTGATCAATTCACTCTGAGTCAGTGAATGTCAATATATACAGTAAATGTCAATGTGTGTGCAATGTGTAGTACTGCTGATTAGTACTTTTGCCAGTGTGTGTGTGTTCACTTTACACACTTACAGGAAGGTGACTTCTGGTATTACAATTCCCAGATAGTTATCATGCAGGATGGTGATCAGCATACCATGTACTGAATAAATCTAGCATGATATATATCAAGTTAAGGGTTATTGTAATCCTGATATAATCTCATTCACAATAATGAGTTGCTGGTTGATTTTACATGTAGCTCTGGTGAGTATTCCTTCCAGTAATCCACCATAGAACGGTATGTGATCCGAAGAGCATCTCGGCTCCACCGGGACATAACGAGCTAATTATGATGTTAAGACTACTTTCAGGCACCTTATGCTAACATGAATTCTAATATAATCTAGCATGCACTGCAATGTGCTTGTGAACTGTTCAATACATTGCAAAATGATGCTAATATTCCAGTTGCTAACGTGATCAAACTGGTATATATACTGCAGCTGATATCATGATCAAGCTGCTTTGGTGATGCATGCACAACTTACAATATTGCAGTCACTCAGTATAGAATGTATACATGGTGTAATGCTGCATGTACTCATGTGCTGCATGTTGGTGTGTGCTGCATATACTCATGTGCTGCATGTTGGTATATAATGCAATCATTGCAAGCTCAGTATATACATCTTTTGCACACTATATTGTAATAAGCATACAAATGCTGACGGTTTGAAATATTTCTGCAGTCATCAATATATGGTGTGAAATGCTGCAGTATAGTAATCATGTGTCCATCATGCATCCATCCAAAATATCCCTGCGAGTATACAATTATTCTGCAGAGGATATTGACGCGCGTAACATGGCATATGTACGGATGGCGGACACTGTAGACATATGCATGTCTCGCTGCATGTAGATACATCAGGAATCATGCGCCCTAAAATCGTGCGTTTATTGCATCCGATGAAATCATGAAAGGTGCACATCGCGCTGACGAGCTAAAAATCATCGTACGAGCGGATTATTGTGTACGGTTCAAGCAGATCATTTGCGAAAATCGATGTTGCCAATTATTTCACAAAGTATCTCATTGTCGCCGGTGTATTGTCGCATAAATGAATGCGATCGCGCTGTTAACGAAATTTCGTACGTCCATTCGCAGTTGATGCGAATCATACGTACTGACGGTCATTTTTCACTAGCGCATCTGCATCTCGCATACCGTGACAATCCTGCGAATTTTGACATCATATTATGTATACGATCCGTATACTGTGCGCACACCTTGTCGCTTATAGTATTAAGACGATTTCTCTGCGAACGCTGTCAGCTGCGGATATGTTCGCGATGATAAATCCTCGCGCAATCCGTATGCTGTCGATATTCGAGCGTATGTTATTATTCGGTTTGCAGATATTCAGTATAACTGCGAGCGCTGTTGCTTGTATGCGCGAACCTGCAACCTGCGAACAATACAATATATACAATATCTAACGCTGCACTCACTCGAGTTCTCGTGTTCGTGCCTTGACGAGTTTTAGAATACCATCTATTAGGGCTGGATAAGCGAGCCCTCAGTATATCATATAAAATAATAGTAAACGCTGTGTTATAGGACGGTAACACACGCGTAAGATAATAGCGGGGATGAGTGCAGACTTCTGCACTTTGCAGTTCACACACACACAGAGATATATTACTATGGAAACAATAATCAAGCCGAAAAACGGCCAAAATGGGTGAAATTCGTTTGCGATAGATTTGAAAATTGAAAATTGGACCCTATTTTATTTGATATTATGATTTTATACCTATTAAGGTATCAGAAAATCATAACGACCATAGTCATATCACGAGTTTGCAGAGGCGCGTCGCTCACTCTCTGGTAGGAGGTGGCAGGGGTGGCACGATGGTGAGCGAAAGCAACAAATGAAGGCTAAGTAAGATGAATTGAGCTTTTATACCTTAGTCGGAGTCGGAGTCGGACAGCAACTGTGGGACTTCGGTATCCTGCCAGAACTCGCAATCCGCGCCAATCTTGGGCCAACATTTGTCCGCGCCAATCTTATCTTGGCCAATCTTGTGATTGTTGGTTTCATCCTATTGGTTTGCGGCATTCACCTTGAGAGGCCCAAGCCCTCCTTGGCAATATTTAAATCGCTTGAGGCCTTTAGGAGGATCATTTTCCATTCCTTCCTGGAAGACACACCGCTTCATCTTTGCATTATCAAGAATGGCGGATGCCCATTACGTCCTGTTTGGGATTGTTCTTCCTTACATTCGGAAAATGCGTCAGGATGCGCATTTTTACTCCGACGAGCAAGGCGTCGCTGACGTGAGAACCCCAGTGACAATGCCGGTTCCCACGGACTATATTCCCGAGTTGATCGGTGCCTCTCCCGAGAATGATGATGATGGAAAGTGGTGCAACTGCCGTTAGGAAATATATACGCTTGTGTACAGTCTTTATTTTATATTTGCAAGTTCGCATTAGATACTTACACTAATGTATTATTCTGCTAGCTTAATACACCAACACTTACCCGTATTTATGTGCTCCTAGACATCCTAGACAATTATTTGGTGTATATAGATTAAATTTGTATGATGATATAGATTTGTGTATCATATGCTAGTACCCATCTCAGTTGTAACTTGTTTCTCTGGGAATTGAAGCATCCGAATATGCACATCCATAAACGTGTACCGTGCATGTTGACCTAAATTTCACATGGATGTACCCATATTTGCATACGGGAATCGGCGACTAAGTGATCCCGCATGTGCGAGATATACGAATTTGATTGGACCAAAAGTACACTACTCTTGCACGACCCGCGGTCCACTCGCGACCAGGTACAAAAGCTCTTGCCCGACCCTTGAAGATTCATTTCCCCTTGTTTATGCAGGTATTATAGCTCCACATTTATCCTCACAATATACATTTTCGACTTTTGCTATGGGCGACGCTCGCTTCAACTGCTAATCACCTTGCAAGCATTGTTATCTACAGGTATAAAAGCCTGTAATATCGTGGCCACGTTATGCCTTCAATTCTACGATTCGGAGTTTATGGGACACCCGATGAAGATCGTGATGAAGCCAGTGCAGACGCTATCAATACACATGGAATGGTCCACCAGCGATGTCCTCAATGCAATGTAGACAGCTGGATGATAACTAAGTTCTTAAACATCCCCTACGAGGACAGACATGTCCGACAGGACTTACCGATCGTTTGGTGGCGCTACACCTGGAGAATTCGGAAATACATGTTTTTTGACCTTCAAGAACCGGAACTTTATCCCGACCAGAGCCCAATAGGGAACGAATGGGTTACCCCAAGGACACTGGGCATTCCAATCGACGTCACTTGGGCGCTTATTATTCCGCGGCATCAACGAGAAGAGGCAATCGACCTATATTGCGTGCGATGCAATTGCCTTGACCAATAAAGCTCTGCCATTTATGTTCTCCGATAGAGCGTCAACATTGCCGTCAACGTTACCTCGCTATCGAGGGAATTAAAACCTACAAGTGCCGCAAATAATTGTGGATTGAAGATATAGATTCCAATGTATCAGCAATATAATAGCCTTAGCACTGTGAAATGATCGAAATCTCTTGCCTAGAAGACATCATAGACAAATATTTGGTGTATTTTTGTGGGAGTCTACACCCTTGCTTTTCCTCTTCTTTGCGGTTTCGGACTTATCTTATATCTACCTATTAAACGACCGCACGAGGTATGGTTTCGGTTGGTCCACTATTCGGAATTCGGTTTCGTAATTCTTCCTAGTATGCTTTCAGTGTATGCTTTCATTACACAATATACAGCGGTTACAGTTTCTTACTTTATGTTATACTTTTCAGTTCAGTTCTCATCTCCGAAACTGGTTACACTTCGAGTTCTTATACATTCATGAACTCTTTCCATAACTCAACTGTACTGAGTACTCCGTACAACAGGCTAGGCACCTCACATCAACATCATTCTGATCGGTCCTACTGTACTCCGTACTGAGTACTCTTGCGTTTTGTACTTAGCCATTTTGCTTGCTCTTGTGCTTGCTTCCTAGCACAACTCCCCCCCCTTAGGGAAGGTCACGTCCACGCTGACCACGTCGGACCAGTAAAGTTTTTATACAGATCTTCTACTGTTGCTCAGGATGATTATACAGGTCTCAGCCGCCGGTGATAGAAACGTGAACCTGAGGATGCACCTCAACGGGCAGAAAAGTGCCTTTTTCCTAACAATTTTTATAATATTCGTAAATTTCCTGCAGCCGTGTGGACAGGAGGGATATTTTTTCAAAAAATGCGTACTCACGTCGCTGTGTCGAGCCGACCGAACCCGACAACACCCCAGACAGCGCGTGGCCCGCCCGCAACCCTACCCCACGTCCAGTCTTGGCGAGACAAGGAGAGGCACTAACTACAGGCCCTTCTCGCCGCTTGCAGGAATAAAGAACACCTTCCAGTCCGAGGGCTTTCCACAAAACAGCCGCAACCAGCCGCTCCATGTCCTCCCCGCCACACGAGGAAGCCCCCAACCTCGGAGAGGCATCCCCCTGCAGCCCTTCATCTGCGGGAAGCCCGCCTCGACCTTCATCTTCGGACTCTACTCCGGAAAACACGGAAGCCGGGTACTGCTGGTGTTGCCTACACCACCGCAAGCCCAGGGTAAGAAGGGCGGCGACCCTTGTTGCGTGCTACTTCCAACATCCAGAGGGCCCAGTAGCCGCCAGAACAAGGAGACGCACAGGGGCGCCCCCAACCCACCTTATCCGGCGTGCCCGGCCGGTGTGTGCGCAGCACGCACGGCAGTTCGCGACCCTCCTTTGCGCAGGGGACGATACCGCCACGGACCGCATCCCGTGGCTTTTGGGGGCGATAACCTCCACGATAGAGGTCAGGGCACCTCGGTAAGCAGAGGTCATTGGGCAGGAGAATATGCCCCACACACCAGCAGACATTGGGGGAGCGTATGCGCCGGTGTGGGCCTGCACAGGGATGACCTCGTTCTGGAGAGCGAACCCTGGGAGGCTCTTCCCGGGGGATCATTTGGGACAGGCAGGGGACACCTCAGACTACTCGTCCGACGAGGACTGCACGCCGGACGAGGACCTATGCTGGGGCTGCCTCTTGCGTATCCACGTCCCTCAACGCATCCCGAGGAGGAGAGTACGAGCGAGGTGGGCCGTCAGATATTCTCAAGTGCAGGGGTGGTCCGCTGCGGCGCCACCGGCCAACATCTTGGAAGACGGGCTCCCGGTGGACGTGCCGCCAGTGCGACTCACCAGGAAGGTCTGCTACCGACACGCACGACTATTTGCGGACCTCTGCTGTGCGGGCACAGACGAAGGAGCAGACGGCATCCCCCTCCTGCGGGGGGTGCTGGTCCACTCCATCATAGTAGTGCAGCGCCAATAGTGCATCCTGCCTGCCTGGACACACTTCCCGTTTTGTATAAAAATAATATCCTTGTATTGTTCTTGTATGAGTCTCCTGCGGGACCGTGGACAACCGAGCTTTGGCCCGAAGCTACTGCTGAACCCACCCCCGGTTCGGTCTTCAGCCTTCCGCCCCGCACTGCTCTACATTGTCCCACCACCAGCTCAGCGGGAGGCTGCAAACCGACACCTGGGGGGTGTAACCATCCTCGAAAGGAAACCATTGAGAACGGGGGGGACCCTGCCAGAACAAAGAAGACCACTGCGGACCCCAAACGCAATAGAGACTGCATCACGCGCCCGCCACGCATAGCCGACTGCAGACCGGGAGTAAGTCCGACCCCATCGAGGGCCCGCGGAAGGGGGGCTGGAGAGTGCTTCCCCGGGTTTTGGGGGACATCTGCCAGTTCCCTGCGGAGAAACGGCAAAGGACCCGGTCTGCAGGCCGGGGTAGTTCAGACCACATGGGCATTTCAACAGTCCAGGTGCAGCAGCGCACATTGCGACCCCTTGCAAGGGCTGGGGGTGCCGACGCTCCGGACATCCCCCAACGCCTCTTACGCATCCTCCATCCCTCTGCACGCCAGCGGCCCGGGAGTAAGACCGACCCCATCGAGGGCCCGCGGAAGGGGGGCTGGAAGAAGCTTCCCCGAACGGGGAGCACTTGCCAGCCCCCTGCGGAG
The DNA here is from genome assembly GCA_001247695.2 of Cymbomonas tetramitiformis. Classification (NCBI taxonomy): domain Eukaryota; kingdom Viridiplantae; phylum Chlorophyta; class Pyramimonadophyceae; order Pyramimonadales; family Pyramimonadaceae; genus Cymbomonas; species Cymbomonas tetramitiformis. The sequence continues at coordinate 49,665 of LGRX02033399.1, forward strand.
AAACGGCAAAGGACCCGGCCCGCCGGCAGAGGCAAAGAAAACCACTGCGGACCCCAAACGCAATAATAGAGACTGCATCACGCGCCCGCCACGCATAGCCGACTGCAGACCGGGAGTAAGTCCGACCCCATCGAGGGCCCGCGGAAGGGGGGCTGGAGAGTGCTTCCCCGGGTTTTGGGGGACAACTGCCAGCTCCCTGCGGAGAAACGGCAAAGGACCCGGTCTGCAGGCCGGGGTAGTTCAGACCACATGGGCATCTCAACAGTCCAGGTGCAGCAGCGCACATCGCGACCCTTTGCAAGGGCTGGGGGTGCCGACGCTCCGGGCATCCCCCAACGCCTCTTACGCATCCTCCATCCCTTTGCACGCCAGCGGCCCGGGAGTAAGACCGACCCCATCGAGGGCCCGCGGAAGGGGGGCTGGAAGAAGCTTCCCCGAACGGGGAGCACTTGCCAGCCCCCTGCGGAGAAACGGCAAAGGACCCGGCCCGCCGGCAGAGGCAATAGGGACCACAGCTGCATCCAGAGGACCGGAAAGCCACGGGGCACATCGAGACCGTTCGCAGGGGCAGGGGGCACCGTCACCTTGGGTGCCCCTTACCCTCTGCTCTGCACATCTCACTCCTTGGCACACCGGCGGACCGGGGGTAAGACCGACCCAGTTTTGGGCCCGCGAAAAGGGGGCAGGAGCCTGCTTCCCCGGACCAAAGGGGGCGGCTGCCGGCCCTCTGCGGAGAAACGGCGAGGGACCCGGTCCGCAGGGTAGCACGGGGGACACCAACACCCCCCGAGCATCGGCCGCCGGCTCCGGGGATAGGCAGGGCAACACGCCTCACCCCATGCTGAAAGGGGCAAGGGAGGCAGCCAGCAGGGCCACCTCCCCCAGGACATGGGGGAAGGCCACTGGAAGGGAGCGCTGGGTCGATCGCCCTACCTGGGAAAGGCAGCACGCGGATGTTCGCGATTGCAATAATAGTAGCTGCCACAGCGACCACGCCACTGGGGGCAAACGCCCCCCCCCCGAGTGCACGAGCCACGGTGTCGGCAACTCGATTAATGATTTGTACGGGCCTAAAAATATTTCCGACGAAGGGGCAACCGCTCGTGGTAAGAGGGCTGGCAGTATCGGGCCGCCCCCAAAGCCTAATCACTCTCCTACCGAACGCCGTTTTGCGAGCTTTCAGAGAGACCCCCCTCCCCTCGGGGGAGGGGGCTGCGTTATATATCATATCCACAACGCCCACCGGAGGGAAAGGGACCTTTGCCTGGATGATGAGTGCGTGCCCTCCTCCTGCGATAACATGACGAACGAAATAATCTGGGCAGCGGGCAGCACCGGAGATGCAACCGATTCTCTTGAGAAACATGCAACCCGGCGACTGCAAAAAGCGCCCCCCTTGAGGGTCAGGGACTCGTGCGTGTGCAAGCATGCCGAATGCAATAACGACAATGCTGCACTGGCGGTTGGCCAGAGAGACGGGGAACTTGGTGTCCCCCGGGGGGCTGAGCTCCCACTCTGGACCACCAAAGGGGACAAGACGAACTCAAACTTTGCCCAACAATCCAACGGAATGACGATCGGAGGGATGACCTCCAGGCCCACCCTGCAGGCATGGGGAGGAAGGCGGACCCAGAAAGGACACGCCGCGGGCACAGGACGGCCCGCAACTGCGGACTTGTTCGGCCCACAAGAAACTGGGGAGGGGCGCCCAGTACGGAACAGGCAGTATCCGGCGGATGATGAATCCCCCCGGGAGAAATGCATGGGATTAAGGGACCATACACAGCGACCCGGCTCAACAGGAAGCAAGCGGATTCGCCCGCAGCCCGAGTGGATGCTAAGTTATCCAGAGAGCGCCCACGCCCAGGGGGCAGAAACTGAGGGGGTTAAGGCCCCGAGCGCTCCCATAGGAATCCGGCACGGGGAAATGGGGCCCGCCTATGCCGTGCACAAACCTCGCCCCGCGACACCTGAGGGAGGGGCACCAATGCTAACCCGAAGGCCCAAGGATTCAAGAGGTCTGGAGAAAAAGATTCGGACTCTCCGACACCCCTGTCACGGGTCCAGTGAACCGCAATGGCGAACGACGCATGCAGAACAAAGGGGCACCGTGGATCTTACCAGCGCGGACAGCGGAACAAAATCTGACCCTTCGATCCGATACAAGGACTCACGACGCTCTCCTCGTGATCGGAAGCGTGACAGCGAAGGTGACGGTTGCCACGTGAACCGACGCGAAGAGAGACGACACTCTTCTGCGCACTACGCACGTGCTGCGAGCCCTACAAACTGGGCACTTCAAATTCGAAAACATCCTCACTCCCTGGCGCGGCAAACTTTCGGCGATAATACAATGGCGTCTGCAACTGGAGAAATTTCGGCAGTCAGCGAACGAGAGACCGAAGAGCCAGGGCCCAAGCTACAGAAGACGGGGGAGAGACAGGTGAACTTTCGCGACAGCGGATTACACCCCCCCCCGGAGCATCCCAGCTGCTAGGGTGCCGTGCATCTCAGGACGACAGGTCATTATTGACGAACTGTTTACAGGGAAGGAAGTGGTCCCGAGAGTCCCAAACAGGGAGCTCCTCACGAGAAGAACTCTGACCAACGACACATCCCTGTTGAGGTTCCGCACATTTCCTAGGGGATACGAGCCTCTCCCCTGAAAGGGGACATCAAGGAGAGAAAACGCGGGCCAGACACCTGAGGACGGGGGGGGGGAAGCACGCTACCACCACGATCCGCAGGAAATGGAAGTTGAACCGGGACTCGCTGAGCGGGACCCACGGCAGGCGGCGGGACAAGAAGCAGCGCCACCACAGGATCTTCTCCAGGCGGCGCCCTTGCCCACGGGGCTGTTCCCATTGACGACAGAGGTGGTGGAATACATTTCGCAGGCTCCTGTGCTGCTCAAAGCAGGGCTTCTTTGGACCCACCTTGCAGAAGCGGGAGAGAAGTTACAGGGACAGGTGCACCCTGGACAAACTCCCGCGGCGGGGGCCCTGACCGCACAAGACCTCTTTGAACATCCGGCGGGGGAACCACTGCACACTATCTTCGGCACAGGAGGCGCTCCAGGGGGGCAATATGACTCCCTGTGGAACATGACGGTGCCCCCGGCCATTGACTACAACTGCCTGGTGCACACAGGAGATGGGGACACTCGCAGGTTCCAGCAGCTGCTCCTGGCGGAACTCCAGGAAAGGCTGTGGAACACGGGCCGCTGCCCCGCCAAGGGGGATATCAGTGTCACGTCCCCTTGGCAGGGCACCCTGAGGGCGACATTCATTGACCCGCTCCACGCGGCCATTGCCCTGGTGGACGAACGATGTGCCCCGGCGGTGCCTCTGGCGCCACCTCCGTGGGGCTATGCCGACCGCTGGAAGCACGGGGCAGTGGGCACCCCCAAAGCCAGCGTTGCCAGGGACGTGCACAGGTGCCCGATGAAACAGGACAGGGACTCGCTCCCGGCCGACCGCACGGTCATCCTGCAGTCCGTCGGGCTGGTTGGACAGGGTGTGGCTGAAGTGGCCAACAGCATCTCGGCGGGAGTGGTGCTCGAGGGGGGAGCCCGAAACATTGTTTACATCGGTAAGGGCAGGCCACACTGGGAGGAGGCCAGGGCGACAGCACTTGACGTCGCCATCGTGGTGTTCTCGCGAGCGGAGGAGGCTGACAGGGCACTGCGGCTGGGTCTCCCATATGAGTTCTATGGGCACCCAGTCACAGTACACAGGTACTCCTCCACCGCAGATATCACAAAGTTCCAGGAGTGGGAACTGGAGGTGGTTGCCAGGCCACCGGAGGGCAGACACTGGCACTCTGCAGACAGGGTGGAGCAGGTCCTCTCGGCTGCGAAGCGGGAGCTGCGGTCGCAGACAGGCATGGAGGTCTTTCCGGTTCCCTCCCCCCCATCCGAAAGGGGGGTGGGGGAACTCATCACTCTCGCCCAACCGCTCCCGGACAGGGACAGCAGAGAGGCCTGCAGGTACTGGGTGACGGTGGAGGCTGCCACATACGAGGCAGTCTCGCATCGCACCAAGGACCGTATGTTCTTCCACATCGGGAACGTAAAGTTTCACATCGCCTGCAGCCCGAGGTCCAGGTGGATGACCCAACGAAGCCCACAGCAGCCCCCGAGGCAGAGGCCCAGATACGCGGGAAAGGGGCAGGGCAAAGGAGCCAAGGGCTCCTACTACGGTCAGGTACAGCCGACCCAGTTGTTTGCGCAGGACCAGGGGTACGGCAGGCAGCTGCCACCGGAGCCGCCAGCCGCACAGGCTCCTCGGGCGGGCGGCGAACTGGCGTCGCTGGCCGCCTCCGTGAAGGCTCTCACCGAGGTGGTAAGCCAGCAGGTGCAAGCCTCGGACAGGCAGATGTCGGCGATCACCCAGCTGTCTGGGCAGGTCACGGGGCTGCTGCAGCACGGGGTCCAGCTGATGCCTCAAGGGGGGCAGAGCTACCTGGGCCAACAGCAACAACCCCAGCAGCTGCAGCCCCCTCCGGCAGCCCCGCTGCAGCTGCCGCACCAGGTGCCATTGGGGCCGCCACAGGCCCAATATT